>JAUZST010037495.1:0-27564 GCA_034779995.1 Parotocinclus haroldoi | reverse complement strand
GAGAGTGTGTGTGTGAGAGAGAGTGTGTGTGTGAGAGAGAGTGTGTGTGGGTGAGAGAGTGTGTGTGGGTGTGAGAGTGTGTGTGGGTGTGAGAGAGAGTGTGTGTGTGAGAGAGAGTGTGTGTGTGAGAGAGAGTGTGTGTGGGTGAGAGAGTGTGTGTGGGTGTGAGAGAGAGTGTGTGTGTGTGTGAGAGTTTGATCATTGTCTGAACAATGCCTGTGTTGTTTGGTTGATTGGATTAGCCATGCTCCCTCTGTCCCCCATGCTCTCATTGCTGACCTTTGACTGTCTTTTCACTGCAGACGTGTGGTCAGCCGGCTGTGTGCTGGCAGAGCTGTTGCTAGGGCAACCAATTTTCCCCGGCGACAGTGGAGTGGATCAGCTGGTGGAGATCATCAAGGTACTGACATTGCTACACACAGCTGTATGTGTTCATTCAGAAAAAATCGTCTGTTTTATCTTTTTATGCAACTCTTTCTTTGTCTCTCTCTCTCTCTCTCTCTCTCTCTCTCACACACACACACCTACACACACACACACACACACACACACACAGTTACCTCATTTAAATAATTAATGTGCTAACCTAAATTGCAATTCAAAGTATAAAAGGTCACTGAGCTTTATAGGTTACGCCCCTGTGCACATGGCACATGATTGTGCCCTCTGGTGTTCAAAAGATATTATTTAAAAAGAAAAAGAAGGTCTCTTCAGACTCCATTCTGCAGCGTGTCATTATGTTTGTTTACATCTCTACGAAGGATAGTTCTATGCTTAAAATCTGTTGTCTGTTTCAGGTGCTGGGCACACCCACTCGTGAACAGATTCGCGAGATGAATCCCAATTACTCTGAATTTAAGTTCCCCCAGATCAAGGCCCATCCATGGACTAAGGTGAGTCAACAGGTACATGAAATTCCGCTTCTCTTTCTTCAACACCAATAACTTGTGACACCATCATACCAAGCCATCTCCGATCCCATCCTCTCCCAGTCCCAACAAACCTTCTAACATTATCCTGTTCACGTGCACCTGCCATCCTCTCATTATAATTCTTCAAATGTTTATGACCTGCTTCGTTAATCAGGCTTATTTACAGTTCTTACTCGATCTCGTTACAAGTTTGTTACAGTTTGCAAACTGTTACAGCTGGGATTTTCTCCTAATGAATCAGTGCACCTTGTTGTGATTTCACAATCACAGGAGAAGGAATCGGGGGTAGCACCGCTGCCTCACAGCAAGAAGGTCCCGGGTTCAATCCCAGGGTGGAGCGGCCTGGGTCCTTTCTGTGCTGAGTCTGCACGTTCTCCCCATGTCTGCGTGAGTTTACTCCGGGTACTCCGGTTTCCTCCCACAGTATAAAGACATGCGTGTTAGGTCGTTCGGTCACTCTAAATTGGCATCAATTCGAGTGCGTAATGGAATGCCCACCTACCCAGCCGGGCGGCATTAAATAGTGACTAAAACATCACCGCGTTGGTGTGACCAGCGACGTCTACCAGCCGTCTGACTGACTGGTCGGTCAAGGTCAAGGAGAAGGAATGACACCAATACACTGTTTATGGTTATTAACTGGATAGTTGAACCGAACTCAAAGCACACATCACTTGAAATGAAAATGTTTTATGAAAAAAGGTCACATTTTAGTTTTAATGTACAGCACGAGTTCCTAAAGTAGAAAATGTATAACTTGATTTTACTGCAACACGTTTGAAATAGTTCCACTGGAAAAAGAAAAACAGGACTTTTAACAAATCGTTTAAATGTATGTAAATGTAACATTTTCTAAACAGGTATGTTAAATACGACCATGTGTAGTGAGTGAATGAGATTTTGGCCAGATCCCTTGCATTACGGTATAAAATGACGCCCTTTATTATTATTTTTTTTTCCCATTTTCCCCATCCTTTTTCATTTTGTGCAGTGTTTGTCAATTCTTGTGTTATTGGTAGCAGCTTGGTAGAGTCAATCGATGCTGGGCTGGTTCTCATTGTCTTTCTTTTTTTTTTAGCTTTTGAATCATTAAATCAAACTAATTTCCACCGACTTCAATCCGTCTCGTGGTGCTTTCATACACATATTTTTATGTGGTTTAACCTTATCCAGATACAATCCGGTTACTCAAGATGTATGACATGACCTAGTGCAAATGTGATCTAAATTTAAATGCATTATTTTTAAAGAATCCCCCCGAGATTCAGTTCAAATAGACGAATAAAACAACCTGTAATTACAAATAACTTTTAAACGACTTCTCAAGCACTGGCCATTGCACACTTTTAACACTGTGTGAACAGTGAGTAATGGCTTCCTTGTCTGGTAATTAAACTAGCTTTTCTTACATCCAGAGTGTCTTACAGCTGAAACAGTCTTACAGTCTAAGCAAGTGTGGGTTAAGGACCTTGCTCAAGGACCCAAAAGTGGCAGGGTGGCAGAGATGGTCCAGTAAATGAACCACTAGGCTACCACAGTGCCATATTTTTGTTTGTGTTTGGCTTATTTTGGCCTCTTTGACTGTTGTTTATCTGGTAATGGTCTCTGTGGTCATTAATTCTCACTGTCGCCTTAACACTAATTAGCCGTTTCTCTCTTCTGATTGGTTTACAGGTGTTCCGGCCACGGACACCTCCGGAAGCCATCGCTCTGTGCTCTCGTCTGCTCGAGTACACCCCCACCGCCCGGCTCACGCCCCTCGAGGCCTGTGCCCACTCCTTCTTCGATGAGCTGAGAGATCCGAATATCAAACTGCCCAATGGCAGAGAGAAACCATCGCTGTTTAACTTCACCACTCAAGGTTTGAACACGGAGACCTGGACCGTTACTCATCAGTTAGTTATGAAGTGTGGCATCTGCTTCTGAATTCGGAATGTGTCTTTTATTAACCAGTTTATATTTAAATATACTAGGGATTTCATTCTCTTTTCTGTTTCAGAGATGATATGAAGCTTCACGATTAAAAATGTACCGTTTAGATTAGATGAGTGTTTGTGATCTGTGCAAAACATGCCAACACAACAAGTATTATATATTTACCGTAAACACGTTTGCACTCGAAAACTTATGTTACCTGAACAGAAATAGTTGTATCGTGTGAAAAAGCAGCTCATTAAATTGTATCGTGTGAAAAAGCAGCTCATTAAAAAGAGAAAAACGAATTGCTGATGAGCTATGAACATAGGCTGAAACATTAAACGCTGGCTCTTAGGTCCACCTCAGGATCATAAGTTGGGCTTGTCCTAACTTTGGAGATCTCCGGTTCGATCCTGACCCTGAATTATTCCTGTGTGGCGTTTGCATGTCCTCTCTGTGTCCATATGGGCTTACTCTGGCATTAGGTTCACTTATTACTCTAAATTAGCCCATTAGTCCCGGTGCTCACCCCAGATATCCACACGTCCTTTCTACTCACTGTTCCTGTTAACCTGTATTAGCACTATTACAATTCTAATCTACAATTAACCATGGAATTACCATTGAGCCATGATAGCGGTAACCACGACGACCGCATGGATAAGGCTTCAGAGTTAAGAAGGTCCTGCTTTATGGGGCCTGTTAAAAGTTTGTTTGTTTCTTAGGCTTCTTTAATGCCGCTATCGGCGTCAGTGGCCATCTCAACAACACACACACACACAACGTTATATCCATAGACAAGTTAATCTCAAGATTAGTCACACACACACGCACACACTGACACACAATGCCAATTTAGAGTAATCAATTAACCTAACACTTATGTCATTGGACTGTGGGAGGAAACCGGAGTACCCGGAGTAAACCCACTCAGACACAGGGAGGACATGCAGACTCCAAACAGAAAGGACCCAGGCCGCTCCATCCGGGACCTTCCTGCAGCGAGGCAGCGGTGCTACCCAGCTGTTTAAAGGATTTATGTATTAAACGTGTTTGGTATTTTGTTTAAGTTCCTCTTGTTCTTTTAAAAGGGGCAAACGACAGCAAGTCAGCTCCCATTATCAGTACATTTCCGGGAGAGTGGGAGAGTGTCTGGTGATTGTGTGCTTGCAGTTCTTTGTGTAGGTTGTTTGGATGGATAGACAGTATTTGTAATTGCTATTAAATTAGATTGTGCTTCTTCGCTTTGTTTTACAGAGCTTTCCAGTAACCCATCTCTGGCCTCCATTTTGATCCCTGCTCACGCACGTAATCAAGCAGCCGCCTCCACCCCGACTAATGTCTCCACAGGTACGATTCTTTCGTCTTTTACTTTAATATCTTCGCACCGTACCCGTTTTTCTACAGTGCACTATTTGTAGATGACAATATTTTCGAGTCCCCACTTTTATACACTTCTTTTGCTTCCAAACGGCAGTTCATGCAAAACTGCATTTTCTTATTGAACAAAACAAAATTGACTACTTTACTTTACAGTAAACTTTTACTTTATGAATTTGAAATATTCTCTGAATTTTTTGGGACCGTGACATCGTTGCGACATTTGACCTGCGCTGCAAATGACTGGCTCTTACATTTGCTCTGTGCGCCGCCAGGGGGCGCGCCCCACCACTGCTTTAGGTACTGCAGGATTCAGATTCGTTATAAAATAGTTTAGTTTGGTGCATGTTGTTCAAAAATGCATTAGTAATGGACAAATGTTGGCCAACATGCTAAAAATAATGGTCTTATTCAAAAAGTACTGAATTAATTAATTTGAAAATTATACGGTGTTTATGTAGGTTCAAAAACCAAAAAGTGATCAATGCTATTAAGGCTATCAATTATGCGACTTATTCAATTGTCTGACAACTCTGATACTAATACTGACCTGACTGGTGTGAACAAATAAAAAAAAGATGTAGACATAAAATAACTAATAAAGGGGAAACCACCCCTTTATTACTAGCACTACCATGCTAGTCAGCTACAATTGATAAAAAAAAAAAAAGCAATGATTTTCTTTGCGATTCCGATTTTTTGAAAACATGACCAACAATTTTATTCGACCGTCCTTCTTTCTGAGAACTTTTTGTCCACATGTCACCAGCGGCCTCTTAAACAAACACGAAATTGGACGAGTCTTATTTAAAGCTCCATACATGAACTGAATTCTGAATTAAAGTTAGTAAAAGCACATTGCTGCTCACACAAGCCGCTTTGGCCCTTGTGCGGGGCACGGGTACGGGTACAGGCACTGTGACCGGAACAGTTTTGGTTATATGAGCGTAACCGATCGATCGGTGCGTGTCTAAAACACGCATTGAAAAATCTTGTTTTTTATTGTACAGATGCCAACAGTGGAGAACGCGGTCAGACCACCAATGCAGCTTCCGCCTCCAATACCTCCACCTGAATGCCCGGCAACCAAACAGCCAAACAACCAAACCAGCCCTCTGACCATGGTCCCACCTGTTGTCCCCCTAGATGACCGGGCAGGTTCACATCATCAATCCACGACACTTCCTCAGAATGCAAGAGCCAATCCTTCTTCCAGTGTTTCCAGCACTGCCCACATAGAGTGTGAAGATATATATATATATATATATATATATATAGAGAGAGAGAGAGAGAGAGAGAGAGACCAGAGGATGAAGTCAGAGGGGTAGAACTCGTACCATTAACCCGTCATGTAGGAAACCTTGTTGTTTTCAACAAACAATCTCTCACAGCAATCCAGTAGCCAGATCCATCCACTTCCGTCTCTGTTTAGCGAGCCTGATGTTTAGATACGCTGCCCTCGCTCATCCACCTCCTTCTCTCTCTCTCTCTCTCTTGCAGTCTCTCTTCATTCTCTTCCTCACCTTACACTGGTGCATGCCTAGAACTTGGCTGAGAGCACACAGTAACCAAAAAGAAAATGAAAAACATTCACGGTTCAGCAAAAAAACCACAAAATGAAGTCCAGTGTTTGTTTAGCATTTCTTAAATATCTACAGTTGATCCCATTATTTGATTTGGCCATTGCAAAAGCGGTTTCGTGGAGTCGGTGAAGGGCACAGCAGCTGTTTGAATTAACACACGAGACTCCTTTCTCGCTCTGTTTGTGTACCTGTATTATATATAAACATATATAAATACATACACAGTTTGTATATTACGCTGCATTAAATATGTACTCGAACGTTTTACAAACCAGTAATTGCTGATATATTTATATACATACACAAGCGTCATTGGTTCAAAGCCCAGGGCGGCACTTTTATGATTTATAGTCTAGACGTATAAATAAGATTCAGACAGAAATACTGTCCGTGACAACTTATCTGCTTCTCTTTTTTTTTTTTTTTTTAAGCCAGACCTGTCGATGTCCTGATTCTGATTATTATTGTCAGTAGTTCTCAGGTTTGTGTCCTTGGTTTGCACTCCACAGAAAACATATACATAGAAGCGTTCAGTAGGCGTGGATGTCATACTGCGTAGTTTGTTTTTAGGGCGAGTGGCCCAAGTGGCACGTCTCAAATCGACCCAGTCCAAATCTCGATGTTGGTATTCATGATAATCATACGAGTCTGTGAGGTCGTACAGGAGCCTATTTTCCCTACTGAACAAATCCCACGTTTTGATACACTGCAATAAGCTTTCTCAAAATAATACCTAAATGCATTCTAACACCAATGTAAGTATCAACCAGTGACGTCAGTATAGCATAAAATAAAGTGACCAACAATAACTTGCACACTCATAGGTGGGAAGTAGAGGGTGCCAGTAGAGGCTAGATGACATTGAGAACATCATCTCTTCTCCACACTGTCTCGTTGTGGAAATAAATTCTTAAAACTCATATTTGGAGTACTGTGTGGATCACTGTTAGTTATAGAAATAGCTAGTTGTTCAATCAGCTGTTTGGAGCAATAAAAGATTGCATTTGTCTGAGAGCATGTAGTACCTGTTCACGTGTTTTCATGCACTTAATAAAGCGCGTTGCTGCGTTTAGTGCCAGGGTTGCCAGATCACACAAGAGAAACAAGCAATAGGTCTATAATAAAAACCTCAAAGAAGAGAAATCACCGAAAATAAACGGACCTGAATGTTACGATAGGGAGTCCCGGGGATCTCACAAGACCATTCCTGGTCTTCCCCAGGATCCCTACTAAGTTTTAAATAGGAGCCCATAATGCAGTATCCACAGACAGACACCAAATGAGGGAAGCAAAGGAACATTTCATGAATTTAATAAATGAAATCAGGCTTAACATAAAATTAAGGATCCAACGCCAGAATCCAGAAACGGTTGACCAGCCGAGGGTCCAGAGAGGGTCAACCAGCCACGAGTCTAGAGGGCCGGTGTGGGCGCCGAGGACCCCCAAGACGGCATAGGAGCCAAGGGACCACACTGGTGCCGGGGGCCCACAATCAGCCCGGCGTGAGCCGGCGTAGGAGCCGCGATTCCTCCACGCCACCAGCTGCAGGGGTCCCGAGCGGCAAAGTCCACTAAGGACTAGGCAAAACCAAACGAAATAAAAGCGCGCACACACGATGGGGAAAAGGCAACAGAACGCAACAATGAGCGGGCGAACACGAACAATAATTAAGAATAATAAGAAGAAACACAGGTGCATAACGAAAAAGAACTAACCAATCGATCGCCACGGTAAATAAAAACAAGCACCATGAATGGCGTTGGGGGAAAAAAACGGAAATGGAAAACTGATGGAACGGGGAGAAATAATAAAAACAAAAACGGGCTCACAGCGCGAGCCCTAACACTGACAACCGCGTTTGATTCCACTAGCCGCTCCTGAAGCAGTTCTGCTCGGATGTGCAGAGTGAGAAAATCGATTCAGATCAGAGTTTGCATGTACGTGTGCTGAGAAATCTGACTGCTGGGATAAAATCCATTTCGCTTCATCAAATTTCTTAATTTCTTAATTTAATTTTGCCACTTCCATAATGTCAGAAAACGTGGTAGTCGGAGATCAGCATCAACAACACGATTGCATCAGTACAAGTTATAACATTCCATTATACAGATTTGCCTAATTCTGAAGTTGTTCCAGTAATTAGTATCCTGATAACATGAGCCTGTTTATATTATATTCTAAAGGAAATCCTTACTTAGTTATAACTACCATCATCGACATATGGGCATCAATAAAACGGTCCCAGAACGAACAAACCTTCAAAATAGGATATCTATATCAATAAAGAAGACCTTACATGTAAACTATTTGCTTTTAGATCTAATCTAATCTAATCTAATGATGATCTAATTGTGCACTTGTGTGTGTTACCATTAAAAAATGAGCATAATAAACATAAATAGGTACCATCTTTGAAAACCAATGGTTTATTAAAAATCAATTTTATAAATAAACATTCTGGATCCACACATACCGGTGCCGGAATGGACGTGCTTCCAATATGAGATTTACAGAATCTTGTTCTGGCGGGATGTGGCACAGATTCATATTTTTATTTATTCGATTTTTAGACCTGGCTCTGTCCGTCACACTAAAAATGTGTGTAATACACACTGACTGCAGACTGCGCTCTCAAACCAAATGCATATTAGTCAGATTCCCACGACTGGGACTATTTGGACTGGGTCGGCATTGTGCCTGAGGACCACATGTTGGCAGATTGTTTCGCTTTTCCAACGATCCTTATTCCGCATCGAATCGGCCGGTCTGCCTTCGTTTTTCTAACCACTACTTGAACATTTGTTTCCGTTCTTTCTTGTCCGGATTATACACTTATACCGAATGTCTTAATAGACAAATAGAATCATGATCGTCTGTTAATACAGTACGAACCGTACAGAATGGTTGCTCCTCGCCAAATTCTGGCTTGTACGTTTTATTTGAAAGTGGTGTGTTTTATGGTGTGTACATATGCTGACCTGAGAACTGTTAACGAGCAAAAAGAGATACTTAAAAAAAGAGAAAAATGTTTTAAAAGGGTAAAAAAAAAAAACCAACAACAACAAAACAAGATATACAAGATCAGGGCAAAACTCTGTTTGTTGGATACTGTAGATGAGGAGCTTTTCTTCAGCCATACACTTCGATCTTCTCTGTACAGTAGATGCCAGTTCTATTATTGTAATGATATGTAGTAACTGTATAGTGTATCTATAGTTTGGAGTGCCTTTGCTTCATCCACGTTTTTTGCTCCTACGTCCTTTTTCCTCTTCTCACAAAGTACTGTAATTTTCTTGGTGACGCTCGCCGCTGGCTGTTGCCCGGTCAGTCTGTACATGTTTTTTTATTTGGCTTGTTGCTATCGGCATCAGTGGCCATCTCAGCGACACACACAAGGTTATATCCATACACAAGTTCATCTCAAGACTACACACACAACACACACACAAGTCAATGCCAATTTAGAGTAATCAGTTAACCTAACACGCATGTCTTTGGACTGTGGGAGGAAACCAGAGTACCCAGAGTAAACCCACACAGACACAGGTAGGACATGCAGACTATACATAGAAATGACCCAGGTCGCTCCACTCTGGACTTGAACACGGGACCTTCTTGCTATGAGGCAGCCACCGTGCTGCCCCGCCCTTTTAAAAAAAATCCCCTCTACTTTTAGTATTTCCAGTGCCTCTAAAGCGAACAAGGTAGCATAATAAAGAGCTACATGCTGGTAGAGCCTCCGTACAGGGATGTTTTTCAATCAGTAAAAGGTTTTATAGTGTTTACATCATAAGCCCTGATAGCTTAGGTCCACTTTTGGAAGGTATGAAGCAACAACATGTGAGCTTTGGAAAGCAATAACCTTAATTAAAACACAATATGAAATCATTCAGTACTGTACTGTACAAAACACTCATTCTCAATATTGAAATAATTCTGTATTAAATTAAATTGACGTTGAAAGTGGAACTTTACCATTTTGTTGGCTACCATTTGAGGCTGCAATTCTCTTTTCTGTCAGCAGGTGTCAAAAGGCGTCATTAGTACAGCGGAGCCTTGTATTTCGAACGCTTCCTTTTCCCGACCCGTTCAGACATCAAATGTTCTGTAACATTGAACAAAAAGTACGACTTTGAACACCGGTAATGATTCCAATTTGGAGTCAACACGTTTCGAACAAATACGAATTAGAACGGCCTTCCGCAACTAATTAACGTTTGAATTCCGAGGTTCGACTGCACGCATTCATTCAGTCGTGAATAAGATATATTTAAGATGGATTTTAATCCCTGTTAGAATTATATAATATAATTCTTAAGAACTCAGCTGTTAAAGTGAACGGATGGACTTTAAACGGAGCGCTCCTGTACTTTTTACAGGCACAACCCTACAAAGGGGTCATCCATCACAGGGCACATACCAAGGGCAATTTCGAAACACGGTGCGGGCCATTCCTGACTGGTAGCTAAATGTGGCCTCATAGCAGATGATAAATTAGGATATTTAATGGTAGGGTTTTTTTTGATGTTCTATTGATATGACTTTTTGATTTTTCTATCCAGACCATATGATGATAAAAATCTCGTGGGTGAACCTTTTGTCACATATCACCCACTTTAGAACGAAAGCCATTCTCATAGCTTTTCATTCTCACACCTTTTCAACGACAGGGGTTTAAGGACATATTTGGGGTTTGAACGTCAACTCTGGACTCCAGTTTATGCAGATTCCTGACATTTTAATGGTAAACAGGGTAGGGTGTGTCTGCCCAAAGTACATATTTGAACATTAAGAGCTTTCTCTTGTTCTAGTCTCTCAATCCTTGTTTGGTCACAGCCATTTCACAAGCCTCCTACCGTAGTTTTTGGCTTTAACATCGCAGCCTTCATGGTTGCCATCAACATTTTGCAATAAAGATCAGTCGGCAAATGCTTAAATGAATCAAATGATCAAACGACAGAACGTGGACGAAGATCAATCGTTGACGCGTGTAGTGTGTGTTTAATCCTTAGTATCTGAAGCCTTGTCCCCTTTGCAGTAACCGGTCATGGTAGTATTGTGTGTTTGTCTGGGCAACAGCAATCCGAGCGTCACGTAGCACCCTCAATCCTCCATTCCTTCAACCCCCATGTGTAAAGCTTGCCTGTACGATTCGCGTTCATAGATGTGTTTCTTTCCACCAATAGTGTGACCACTTCTTGTTGGTGTAAAGCCAGGTTTTAAGCAGAAATGACACACAATTGTAGTCACTTATACTATACACGCATCACATTGCATATGTCGTCGAGAGAAAAAGTTGAAAAAGCTTGATTTAAAAAAAAAAAAAAAAAATATGGCCTGTATAACATTACTACTACTTGAATGCCTCTGTTTGTGACTGATTTATTATTTTTTTTAATATATAATTTTTTTTTTCCCGTGAAGGTATGCTAAATGTCAACTTTCCCTGTAAATATGTTCGTTTTGGTCCTTGGTGTGACTCAGAGAATAGTTACCTGGTACTGTAATTTGCATTAAATAAAGAGTAGGATAGCTTGAAAATGAAATTGTTCTTTGTGTGACTGGTTTGTGTCTCTAACTGTAAGTTAATGGTTCAGGAAGACACTTTATTTTTTGTCTCCAGGGACAGCATTTCAGTGAATTTCCTGTATGTATTTTCTTTTTTCAATGAAATTAACTTGTTCATCACACAATATTTGTTACACTGCTTTGTGAGGAATTGCATGTTTGGGGGCTGGTTTGTTTTGTGTTGATCAGAAACTGCCGATCTAGTTAGATTTTCACACAAAATCATATCTAGGGTTTCTATTGGAAGTATTAGGAAAAGGAGAAACTATCCAATGCCTTGTTGACGAAAGAGGTCAGAGGAGACCAGAGCGATCGTTTAGAACTGATAGAAAGCCAACAGGAACTCAAATAAGCACGCAAGCTAATCAGAAGAACGTCTCTGAACGCACAACATGTAGTACCATGAAGCAGCAAGAGAGAAGAGCTGAACAAACAAAGGCATCTAAGAACAAGTATTTGAGGCCACAGTTTACAGTGGAAGTAGAAGACTGGTTCCAAAACGTTGCCTGGTCTGATGAGTCATGATTTCTGCTGCGACGTTCAGATGGTACGGTCAGAACTTTGTATAGACAACACGTGGATGTAATGATGTCTGGGATATCTGCTTGCCACATTTTGGGCTCCATCCATTATCTTCCGCTTAATCCACACGTTTTTGGGGACACATTAGAGACACCAATTAACCTTACACGCATGTCTTTGGACTGTGGGAGGAAACCGGAGGACCTGGAGCAAACCCACAAAGACACGTGGAGGAAATGCAGACTCCACACAAAAAAGGACCCACGCCGCCCCACCCTGAGACTGAACCCGGGACCTTCTTGCTGAGCTTGGTTTCAATACAACAACTGACCATGTAAGACCAGGAAACGTTTTCCCCGTGCTGTCTAGTCCAGTTTTGGTGATCCCATGCAAATTGTAGCCTCAGTTGTCTGACCTTTATGATCTGATCCATTTGGTCAAGGAGGGCCGTGTGAATGCCAGGTGGTTGTTCATGTGGTTGCCACACTATAGATCTTTGTATTGGTTACTTATGAAGAATAGACAGTGTTAAAAAAAATAATTGCAGTGAGCGCAACCAAAATGAGAATCCAAAATGAGGTGTGAAAGCAATATGTAATAATGTCTTAAAGCTCAGTCATGCCTGTTTCAGAAAGTTTCATTAGTTCATCTGGACAAAACAAGGTTTTTGTTTGAGAAATTGTGTTTGTTTCATCATTCACCTAAGCGACTTCTTCACTCTCAGCTAGTTGAAATGTTTTATTACCGAGACTGAAGACGTCATTAAGCATTTCTCCCGTTAAAACCTTGTGTGGTGACAATGAATTTGGGATGAATTTTCTCAGGGGCAATATGGATTAATGAACTGTATGGATTTACTTGATGCCAGTGTAACTGATAGCAAACAGCAAAATGACAAGAACACATTTAACACACAACTTTTAAAAACATTTATTTTCCTGAGTTGGAACATTCCAAGTTACACGACTAGCTTCACAAACATTCAGATTGACAACAAACCTGCTTGGCTTCATCAACAGTTGTTCAGTTTGGACATGCTGCCTACCGAAACGTGCACTTGTAAACAGTTAAAAGTTTTATAAGTTAACATATTTGAAGAGTATAAAGCATTGAAGAGCTCAGCAGCAGATATCTTTTGAAAACTAGTTTACATAAGGCAAGGGTGGTGAAGCTTATCGGCAAAGATCCAGTGCGCCTGCAGTAGGATGCCAAAGCCTTTTTTTTTAACCTTTCCATGCCCAAATTCTTTACATTTTAGTGTAATTATACAGAAACTTGCACTGGTGATTGAATCACCACAAAAAGTTGAATAGACGCAAAATTTCCTGCTCGCAAAAATAGGAATACATTCCCATTTTGAAATATCCCCAATAAAAGCCCTTCGTTCTTGTGAGCAGTGTAGAATTTGGCTATTTTCTGCAGCCACAAGTGTAACGGCACCATACCGGTTGTTGACTTTTCATCTTACAGATTTTTTTTTTTTGTGATGTGGACAGTCACGATCGCCCCGTAACCTTAAAACCAACACCATCTCGGCTTCTTATTGGCCTCACAAACATTTTGGGCATTAAGTATCTTGCTGTTAGTCATATCCACATATCTGTTTCTACACATACACACTCATGAGTATACAAATTAACACTGAACCTCCTTTTGGACAAGAGACAACCCTTGTTTTTTTTAACTGGCAATCAACTTTGTGGGCGGTGAAGCCTAAAACCTCTGTAGTTTTTCTATGTATTTTTTCAGGGTAGCCCAGTTTACCTGCTTGGTTAGATAACACCCTGCATCCTTTGCAAATGAGATTTACCACCCTGGTTAAAGGCAATGTGCTTTCTGTTGGTACATCAGGAATTTGTTGACACTGTTAACCTCTTGGCTCAATACGGTTCATACACTGTCTACCCAGTTTTCCGCCTCCATCACATGATACCCTCAGAAATTCTTACAGCACCCCTATTTAAAGCAGGCTGCATTAAGCCATGTATTCCATTGCAATACAGTAGGGAACAAAAGTCTAAGACCACTAGTAAAATGCTTCTATTTTGCATTTCGGGCAAATGTAATAGAAATGTAGAGCGGAATGTGATGTTACTGAATGTTTGGCTTAATCTGTCTTTAATGGGTTTACTCCAACTGACTGCATGACTGTAACAGTCCATTATAGTCAGCAGTCCTTAATCTTCTGTGTTTTACATCAGAGAGGAAAAACAAAAAGATCCACAAAAGCATTTTCACCAGTGAACTTAGACCTTTGGCACTCAGTGTATACAGTATATACTATACTATACACTATATATATTATGTATATATACACCAGTCTATCAGATGACTATGTAGTTGTCACTGTTGCAGCACTGCGGGATGATCCCTTTATCCAGCCTACTCTCCCTCAGCCAAGGCAAATCATGCACGTGAAGCCCCACCCTACCACTCAGATACCATTCAAACTTCATTCCAGACGTATGCATATTGTTATTGTACCACCTGAGCACCTCTATTAATATTTAGACAGGTTAATTAGGCTTAACATCTTGTCTGACGGATGGGACATTTTAATAGACAGCAATTGTGATTACATAGATTAGAATCTATATTTGATTTCTTTTCAGTAGGAATACTGTAAAACCAAGGTTTACACGTCACACACCGTTATAAAGGTACATGTTTTCTGCACATGGTACAAATGAGTGTGTATACAGATTGCAGACAGCAGCTAGGAACCAGATCCATTCAGCTTGTACTAGTTTAGATTTCCTCCAAGAGCAACCTGACCTGAGGTCAGCCTGGGCCTGGGGATTTTTTGATTGGTCACCAAATGAGGCTGAGCTATTCAGTTTCACGTCATCTGAATGCTGGTGACCGTAAAGTATTATACTCATGCCTGCCCATCAGTCCCACATTTTCCCTCCCAGACAAGACTTTGCTTTGTGCAGCAGCCAGATAAAGTCCTGGATTACAAATATGCTGGTTGCCAGAGAGCATCAACATTTCCTTTTGGATGTACTAGCCACTTTATCAGTTCAGAGATGATCTGCTCCTTTATTGTGAATAACTTCATTCTGTAGTGAAGATCACTGAGGTATGTTTTGCAAGAGACATATTTAGCCTTTCATTAAGTCATTTCTCTCGGGAGCCATATTCAGACAGGATTTAGTTCTCAGGATGACATTTTTCACACACGAATGGTGACTTTAGTTGCAGTTCAATTATTTCGAGCAGAAATCTGAGCAGATTTCTAGGACACTTTTGCTTTCTATTGTTTTTTGTTGTCTCCTTTCTATTGTTCTTTAACTGATCAGTTTTAATACAGACTGCATTATTGAAATTGTAACAACTAGACTTTTACAACCCGGTTAAAACCTTGTTATCCAAATCCTCGTATCCGAATTTCCGCTGTACACTATGAGCTAATTAATAATGACAGAAGATTCTCCGGCTTCTTTATTTTATATACACGTTCCATTTATTTTATTCCGTTTTTGATTATGAGCTAATGGAAAAGAGTTTAACTTTATGAAGCATGCTTTGTTACAGTGGACACTGGGGACACCTGCAGTTATACACTTGAACAAATCAATGCTTGCTAGGGAGGCCAATCAGTACAGCTGAAAGAAAATATCAGGAGGAACCAGATGGGCCTTTTCTCTAAAAAAAAAAGAGTCTCTCTAAAAAAGACTAACATCTGATACAGTCCTAACTATTACTGGCTAAGGAGCTTTCTCAAGGACTCACAAGTAGCTGCTTGGCAGAGGTGGGATTTAAGCCCTGGACCTTAAACAGACAGGTATGTGCCTTTATAAATCATATTCAATCAACTGGATTTACCAAAGCTGGACTTCAGTCAATACTGAAGGATTAGTGGAAACAGGATGCACCTAAGCTTAGTTTTAAGCGTCATGCCAAAGGCTGTGGATATTTATGTACGTGTATTTAATTTTAGTATTTTTGATAAATCTGCAAAGAATTCAAATTGATGTAAAAAAAATGAAATGCATTTTGGAATAACGCTGTAACATAACAAAATGTGGAAACAGTGAAGCCATGGTGGACTTTTTCCACCATGAACACGTGTTTAATTTGATCAGCTTCTGTGGCTTGGAGGTAAGAACCAGTTCCTGAACATCTGGTCTCGAACTCTGGGCTGAGACACCAACATGAAGGTGCGGTTCACCAGTAGATTTGCTTTTCATTTCAAAGGCAACAAGAGATAATAAAAACATAACCATGTGGCTGAACTGGATAGGAACCAATACATCGGTTACCAATGTCTCATCGGTTAAAGATGGAATTATTCCAAATCCAATGTACAGCAAATCCTGTCCCAATAGCCTTATAGCATTCACAACATTACAGCATACTGAACTCACATACCTGAGACATAACTTGAAACATTCAGACTTTCTACCTCGAGGCAGTAAGACTCCATCCAGTGCACATTTTTCTGAAGCAAATTGCATCATCATCATTTATAATGGACATCTGCTTTCCACAGGCATCATCATTGGCATGTGACTACAATTCAAAGGCAGACTATGCACTACCCTTATGCACTAGAACAAGGCCTCATTTTTTTTTTCTAAAAACATCACTAGGTACATACAGTTTCATTATAATGAACACAACGTTTATATACAAGAACCACATAAACCTTTAAAAAAAGAACAATATCCCAACCTTTTTCGGCATAACCTCTCTGTTGTGAGAACATATTTCAACATATTTCCCTATATTTCACCAGCAATAACATTAAAATCACTGACAATTGAAATGAATAACACTGACAGTGTGATGTTCTGGCAACCCGTGATTCATACAGACATTCATTTCTATGTTACTTCGACACGTCCCACCTAACTACACATGGCTTCAAACGAAGTACTTATGACAATGGTATTCTATAATGGCAGTGGCCGCTTCCAGCAGGATTTGGCCACACTCAAAAAAATCTTCAGGGATGATATGAGGAACGTGACCAAGACATCCAGATTCCTCATATTTCGAGCTGATCAAGTATTTGTAAGATGCGCTGGAAAAACCATAAAGGATCCATAAAGGCCCCAGCAAGTTCAAGTTAAGGGTTAAATTAATTATGCACACAGATGCACAGGGATTGGCTGTCTGTAGAAAACGATCCGCAATCTGTCTGACGATTAGCATTTGAATATGTTAGATTCTAAAGCCTAATCGAAATTTTCAAAAAGCCACATAGCCACGACTGTGGAGACCTAGGAGTCCTAGAGGTACCTCTGGCATGGCCGGGTGCCGCACCGACACTGTTGGTCGCAGGTGATTGAGGGAAGATTGAAATGGAATTGAGGCGCCAAACAAAAATGACGGACAGAACGACAAGCTCAGTCCGTTCCTCTGCACAGACTGCACTCTCGCTGTAGAAGTCCGTGCATACAGATGAAAAGAAGCAGTCAGGGTCCACAGGTGTGTGGAGGTACTCAACGGCTTATGGCACCCCTCCTTTGATGGGATTTTGAATAAGCAATCAGGGGTATTGGGACACCCCGGAATTAATCCCACCTCTTTAAAAAAAAAGCAAATTTGAATTGAAAAAAAGTAATGGCATCATAAGGCATATGGAGAAAGAGCAAGCAAGGAGCAGTGATAAAGGTGTAGCTCTCTGACAGGGACAGATGGAGATGCTATAGAATTAGCGCGCCCCTATCCCCAGCTGTTAAGAGAGGAGGGGCTTAAAATGGCTTTGTCAATATATCCGCTGAAACCATTATGTAACATTATTGTTTTACGCGGACTACAAAGCAAAAAATAATTCTCCACGACCAGATTAACACAAACGTTCCAGATGTGAATTTCACATAGATAGATTAGAAACACATAGATTAGGGTAGGTTAGGTTAAGATAGTGAAGGTAGCATCATACAGCACGCCTCCTTGATATTACCTGATTTCAGATTGAATTTTGTCCACCCTGTTTATTCATGCGTGACTTTGGTGAGATGGATTTGATTCGAGGCTCACATTAGGAGAAAAGGTTGCTTCTTGCCTCGTGTCTTTACAAACAGTCCACGTTATGTCCAGACATCAGTGCTACATTATATATGTTAAGTGAACGTTCCGCTCGTCTTCATGTGGCTCCATTTCTCAATGTTGTACGAGACAAGGGTGAGACCTAATCAGTGCCTCCTCCAAGCAAGGTTATTAGAGTAAACAAAGACTGTAATTTAAAGTCTTTAAGCAACCAAACACACTCATTTATTTTTCCAAAAATATATTACTATGACCTTTTATATTAACAATCGCCACTGTTTGTGGGTTATGGATAACTATTCAGAAAGCATTTCTGTACCAAATCTTTTGACCCGAGACTTGACCCCAGGTGAGGCAGCAACTCGGGAAGGTGCCACGGCACAGGCCAGGCCAATACCGAGAGAAAAGTTCTCTAATGCTGAGCAAGCTCACTTTGTATCCTTTCTCTGGTGAGGAGAGGTTCGAATTTTCTCCTGTTTCTCCCACAAAGGCACGATGAGTTTCTTGCTCAAAAGTGGCCAATGGCGGCTTGGTCTGCAACATGTGACAAACACCAGTGGTGTCCAAAACTGGCACCTCCTTTGGATATATTAAAATCACCTCGTACTTTTAATGATATGTACAGGTATGCACCGCTTAATGTTCTCTAAACGCTTTGTGAACTTGTACATCATGCTATCCGGATGTTATCTGAACACCAAATGCTACAACACACTTTGCAATGCTACATGGGATGCTGCAATGTTTTCCATACATTGTTTTATTTACTGTCCAATTTGACAGCCACATATTGGTTTTCTTTCTATTTTTACCTACGTATGATGGATAAAATCTTATCTCACTTTAAAGGAGCATTAATTTAACCTCGAGTGTTGCTGAAATGGCCACTGATTCAGATAGTGATATGCATCACCGCATATAAAGTCTTATACCGTTTGGTTATTTCTTCACTGTAAAAATCTCTTAGCACTTAAAGCACTTGACGTTACTTCTGAACGATTGAAAAGTAGTGTAAGGAAACCCTTACGACACTTACCGAGAGGAGAAGTGCATTCTGGAAAACCCAGAAATTTGAAGAATTACAAAGAGAAGAATTACTGTAATGAACCAGAGGTGTAACAATGCACCCTGCTCACGATTCGACTTACGGTGCTGCGTTCACAATTCGATTTCCTCCTGGTTATTGATTTTACATTTCACAAAAAGACAGCCATTTTGTATTACTGCAGTGTAAACAACGGACATTTTCTTATACAAGATAGTCTAACAGTCCCCTGCAACTAAAAGAAATTATTTTAAAACATAACCGCATGACATGGTTCCAAGTAGTTTAAAATTGTAAACAAAATGCCCTAGTCAACCAGTATGTTATTTATTATATTCAATATTTCTTTTTATTCTTCTGCATTTTAATCTGAAAATGGAAAGTCTTTGCGCATTTAAGACTTCATCTGTCAATCTGTTTTTGTGTAGATGTGCTCGGTTCTGCAGCAACAATCCTAATTTCGTTGCATAATTGTACAATGGCAGTTAAGGGGGCAACAATTGGGGGAAAACATTCCTTTTTCTTTCTGAGGAATAACGATTTAGTATAATGCTAATTTTTCTTGCCTAAAAATGGAAACAGAAAGAAGCTTTAGTACCTGCCATTAAAAGAAATTCAGGTTCTCATAGAGAACAGGATATGACCGCCAGTGTTTTTCGAAAGACCCCTTTCATACTGCGTCTTAATTAATATTTGCGTTTAAAATAAACAGCCTGTGCAAAGTATCGAAACTACTAAGTGACCATGGGAACGTCCGGTCGACGCCCATTTCAGTCAAGGTCCTGTTCACGGAATGTAATGCAGACGTTAAACGATGCATACCTGTCTGTTTAGTTTAGTTATATTAAGTTTCTTAAATGCCAAATAAAAACTGACAAGGTCAATTCACTCCGAAAAAACAATCAACATTATTTCAGTTCAAAACTATAATAACACTGCTCATGGTGTCAGCAGAACATGCGAGTACCAACTGCACATGAACTCACCGATGCCCTTTATAGATTTGTGTCATTAATCAACCCGGCCTCTATAAACTTGCAATCTTCCGGGGTTATCTTGAGTAGGTCAGTAAGCTTTGTTCTTGTCCATTAACTGGTAGGATAAAGGCACTCACTGGTTGACATCAAATCCGGTTCTGTGCCTTATGTCATACGTACCTCAGCCCAGGTAAAACTATCATATCACAGAGCTCAGGAGCACACGGTGAATCGAGCCAGTGATGTTCACTTCTTGGGGAGGAGGTGATTTATCCATTAGCCTGACCCGTGATGAAAAAGGTCAGCTGTGTGTCCTTACAATCTCCAGGAGCAGAGGCGGCACATCTGGCTGCATGTCATGAATCTGCAGCACCTGTTTACTGTGCTCCTCATTCATAGTCCTCATTTCGGTCAGGCAAGCCATGATTCTAGGGTACAGTAAACTGGTGGATAGAAAAAAGGAGAGCAAAATGACACTAATTCATCTGGCAATTAGTTCATATATAAGGTATTTCCACCTTTTCAACATCTAACTTCTTTTATTCGTGATGTAGTCAACGTATTTACATGAACTGTGAAAACAATTCACTTAAATCTAACGTAATTTTATTCGGAACTTTTTCAGACCCTTTTATTTTTTTGTACATTTTGTTATGGTGCAGTTTTGTGCACGCCATTCTGCACTCGATACCCCACAATAAATAACAGATTTCTTTGCAGATTTATTGAAAAGAAAAAAAATGAATATTGCATTGTCTTTTTGGAAGCTGAATCTTCGACCCTGTCTGAGCTCCCGGGCACTCTGGATCAGATGACTCTCTTTTTATTCCATTCAGCTTTCCCTCGACTTTGACCAGTCGCCCTGTCCCAGCCACAGAAAAACACCCCCACGGCATGATTCTGCCACCACCATGCTTCACAATATGGATGGTATTAGACAGGCAATGAGCAGCGTCTGGTTTCCTCCAGACATAACACTCAAATTCGAGTACAGACCTCATCAGACCAGAGTGTGAGATTTCTTTAGCTGGACTTTGATGTGTCTTTTACTGAGGAGAGGCTTCTGTCAGCCATTATGCCAAAAAGCCAGTCTCTCATCTACATACAGGACTTTTGGAGCTCAGCCAGAGTGACCATTGGTTTTTGGTCACGTCTCTTAACAATGCCCTTCTCAATTCCCAATGACTTACTTGGGTTTACAGCGCTTTAGTTCAAGGATGTGATTTTTAATATACTCCATATATTATAGTTCAAATTCTAAAACTATTTTTGCCAAATATTAAAACCTCTTACTCTTTTTCTGGACCTTTCCTATTGGTCTCTATGAAGGTCTTCAGTGTGAGGGCAACCCCCTCCTGGAGCTTATCGATCACGCCGTGCTGCATCACACCTGGACGATCTGAGGAGAGAAATACATCTGTGTAAGTGTGTATCGGTTCTGCTCAGGTTATCAAATGAAGAATGGGATGGTTGCCATAAATCGAAGCCCCGTGTCTTTAAGAGAGAACTTGTGAGAGAGGTGTGTAGGAGAACATCTCAGCAGAGGAACTTCTACACATTTGAAGTGGTGTCCTTACAGGGCAAATGAGCATCAGTCTTTAGAATCGTGCACTAACCAAATGAAAACCTACCACATTTAAAAGCTATTGGACTAAATGAGAACAAACGTTTGTACATGAGGACTGTTCTCTTGCCTGCATTAAATTTCTTATAACCCTTTTTGGCGCCATCGTTACCAATGCTGAAAATAACTGTTGTATATTTTATATACAACTCCAAGCCCGAAAAAGTTAGGCCAGAATGTAAAAAGCGAATAAAAATTAAACTCGGTGACCTTTTTACATTGCAGAAAGTATGAATCCAATTAATCACGTGAAGAAATGTCATGTTTTATCTGGGTATCTTATATTTATGGGTTTTTTTTAAAAAAAAGATCCATTCCTGCATTTAAGGGCTGCAGAACACTGGGGTGGGGCAATTTATATGGGCAAATATGGGCAGAGGTTCTCCAGTCAACAAATGCGTGAAAAAGTCATTTCAAAACAATGGTCCTCAAAGAGGGGTTGAAATGGATCTACAGACACTCACTGACAAAAAAAAAGAACTCACTAAGGAATTGTTGGAATAGAATGTAACTTTATATGTGCGAATGCAACGATGATCCAGACAGGTTCTGTGTGGTATCCTGTGGCACATTTGCCCACAGATGTTTCAGATGGGGTTGCAGATCCTGCTTATTTGTGGGTTGCTGAAGTTGTCCCAACTGGACCCACAAATGCTCAACTGGCAAGTAGTCCAGGGACCAGGTCAAGGAAGTGTTGCAATCTGGCAGCCACATTCCTGGGAAACCCTTTCTGTGTGCGAGTGAGCATTATCCTGCTAGAAAATGCCAGTTTGCAGCCCTGCCGTGAGAGACAGCACGTCTCTGACCTATCGCTGACCTATCTCCATTGTATCGCTACTAGACGATATGGTTCCAGACTTGTTCACAATAACACTGCAAACAAAGGCAAAGGTGGCTGGTTGTCTATGGGAGGAAACTGGAGGGGTGACGTGACAACAAATTTCCTTCTTCTAAGCACCTGGAAAAAAAAGTCCAGGCAAAGGCAGGGGTGTGTAGCATAGGTGTGCAATAAAACTGTGGAATATGCTCATGCTTGTTTCTGGATCAAACCAGCCTCCCTACTGTTGGCCTGTCTGGGCCTTCCAGAGTCTGATTTCTGTATATGTGTGCCTATGCAGAACAACTACTCCTCACACAACCCATCGAAACAACCATCCTGCTCCTCTCAGTTCATAAAACTCCCCCTCTTAAAGTCTGGGTAAAATGCCTTTGCATCATATAGGCATAATATAGTCATGTCTGGATGTCAGCAATCCCTCAGCAAGAGGTACACTATCCAAAATTAGTGACTGAGAGCCTTATTATAGGGCAGTTGGGGAGCACCTTTGCTCTCTTGGGAATCACCCAGAAGAAACCCATGCAGAAGTGGGGGAGAACATGCAAACTCTTCACAGTTGGAGTCCAGGGTTGGGATTGAATCCTAGATTTGCAATCCAATTCAATCTGACTTAATTAATATAAGAAAAGCAGTGTGTCTGTGAATGGATTGTGTAGTGAAGCGTACCTGGAGAGAAGAGTGCAATTGCTCCCATCAGTACATACTCCTCCTCCTTTAAGTGCAACTTGCGCAGTGTGTAATGCATCTTCATCAGAGGGTCCAAGAGATGGGGCTGAAAGCCAGCTGATAGCATGTAAGAAGAGAGAGAGAAAATGTAGGACATTTAAATAAAAATGTCTACACAAAAAGGAAACAAATTGAATTAAATAAGACATTTAAGGTGCTCTGGTGCCGCTGTATTAGGTTCCCCTACCTACTTCGTACCAGTACTGATTTTCCATTGTATCGGACACATCAACCAGACATCGACTAAATATGTAGCTACTACATGTTGTTATGTACAAAATGATCAAAAATAGCTAAAGGAGTCCTGTTTCACAAGCTGTGCTCTGACTGAACAACATAGAAAGCTGTTTCAGCACAAATGTGTCCAGCCAAACACCAAACATTTCCCTTCCCTTATCAAAGGCGCCTAGCCTGCCGCTAGTCTGAAACCACAAGTGAAAATACATTCATTTGGAATTGTTCTCTGCTTTAATGCAATAAAAATCACACAATTTACAACTGCAAATCATATATTCGGCATAACTCTGAACCCTGAAGGCTTGACATGTTTCAGTATCAAAGGTGCATGTTCCAATAAACTAGTTGATTTTATGGTTTTTCATTTTTTTTCCTTCCACAAATGTGAAACCAATGTTAATTTTGATTATTGGCAAATCAAATTCAGGCAGCACGATGACTTGGTGGCCTCACAGCAAGCAGGTCCCGGGTTCAATCCCAGGGTGGAGCGGCCTGGGTCCTTACTGTGTGGAGTCTGCATGTCCTCCCTGTGTCTGTGTGGGTTTACTCCGGGAACTCCGATTTCCTCCCACAGTCCAAAGACATGTGTATGTTGGATTAATTGGTGTCTCTAAAGTGGCCCTTAGTGTGTGACTGTGTGCATGACTGTGTGTGTGTGCCTTACAATGGATTGGCGTCCCATCTAGGGTTGTTCCTAAGCACCGACTGGCCCGCGACCACGTGTGGATTAAGCGGAGGATAAGTATTGGGAAATTTGATTCTATTTTGGAATAGAATGAATGAATGAATTAAATATGAATTCCAAGTTTTTACTGCACACTAATAAAGAGATTGCAGTTTTGGTGCCACTGGCACTCCTTTAAATAACAAAGGTCACATTTCCACTATATACAGACTGCATTGCTAAAGATGGCAATTGATCACACCATATTTACTGCTCACAAAAATGAGGGGGCACTTGAAATATAAAATATCCCATACTGAAATACAGTCAATTCCGCTTAATTGGACCTAAGATTGCGAGAGCGAATAAAAAAAAGAAGCCACAAGTCGCCACTTAGCCACTGCAAAGCGGGTCAGCGAGATATGGAAAGGATTTTTAGGATCCCTAGGAGAATTTATGCTTTTATCAAAGGTCAGGAAATCCAAAAAGTTGTGTTGACAAGAGGAACACCAGCGGGAGGTGACCACGCCCACCACTTTCTTGATTTCTTGATGTTGTGATTTTGTTCAAGTGCAGTCCGTCAAGAGAAGGCGTCAGATCACACTGGATAAGTTCTTCAAATGTTGACTGGAATTTAGTAAGAACTTGTTTTTTACAGAATTAGTACTTCGCATGTTGTAGATCATTTCGAAAAACTTGATGGCAAATTTTTTTTTCAATGAACAAAGTTGGTAAGCAACAGTAGTTCTTGTTTGTACGTTCGCTATACGTGTAAATCTTGTAACATAGGACATGTTCGTTTAATCGGACCAGCCGGTTATTAGGATCAAAACGATCACGTCCCGATGTGGCCCCATTAACCAGATTCGACTGTATTTCCTATTTTTGTGAGCAGTATATATATGCAAAATCAACAATGATAACAAAAAGATTTAAAAAAAACAAAAAGATCTCTTATTTGAAATAAAAAAACACATGTACCAAAAGAATGGAACGGGTCTAGAATGAATACTAAAGAGACTGCTGATATCAGACCTAAAGCTCTCACTCAGTAATAGTAATAACACCTGCCTTTATGAAAGAGAAGAAGCTTTTCAGAGCTGGATCAGACTCCATTAGGCTGCATTTCAAGCAGCACGCTTATTACACAGGATGTTGCCTGTATATGGTCTCAGGGACATGAAGTGAGACATTCATTATTATTGTGGGAGAAGCTTTGCTGTTCTTGTTCATACTGCTGCAGCTTATTAGTGTGATCTTTGTCTTGTTAGTGCAGGTGAGCTGAACTCACACTTCTCCCTGTGATCCAGACTCCATGTCCCTGCTATACTGCAACTTTATTGCTATGATTTTAGATCCAGTACCAATAATTTCACTTGGTTTACCAAAGACTATTCCAGTACCAACATTTTCCGTTCTAATTAAACATTTCTAGTTTTGGTACGGACAGCACGGCTGCTCGGTGGGTAGCACCGCTGCCTCACAGCAACAAGGTCCCGGGTTCAATCCCACGGTGGAGCGGCCTGGGTTCTTTCTGTGTGGAGTCTGCATGTCCTCCCCGCTTACTCCGGGTACTCTAGTTTCCTCGTACAGTCCAAAGACATGTGTGTTAGGTTAATTGGTGTCTCTAAACTGGCCATTTATGTGTGACTGTGTGTGTGTGTGCCCTACAATGGATTGCTCCCCCATCTGGGGTTGTTTCTGGACTGCCTGGCCCGCGACCCCATGTGGATTAGGTGGAAGATAATGAATGAATGAATCATTTTGGTACTAAAGCTACCCCATTCAGTACCAAATTGCTCAGTCCCAGTAATAACAGGTCGAGTTATACCTGACCAGGTACCATCAGTAGAACAGAGGCAATTTTAGGAACATGTTTCCATTCTGCTGAAAACAGTGAATGCTGCTACCCAGTAGCACTTTAAGATGACGAATTGAATGAAGATCACTTTTATGCTACTTGTAATAAATTCACTGTAAAGTTCATTTGTGGTGTCAGGGTTCAAAAATAACGATTGACCAAATGCCTGGGGACTGTAAAACACAACGTTGGGACTGCAGCATGAGAAACAACGGAGCAAACAAAGTGTTTTTTGTCAGTGTTGTTAGGAAAACGGTTACTTGAATGTCACAGCAAATCTCTTACAGGAACAGAGACTTGTTGTCCTAAATCTAAAGCTTTTGACATCCCATTAATGTCCGTCAATCACTAGCAAATCTTCAATGGGCCATAACTTTTATTAAAGCAACTTTATCGGATGTTCCAGAGACCAAATTATTCACTCTTAACAGTTACCGTGACCAGCACGGAAGGTACGACTCACCTCGCTTGGCATCATTCATGCAATACTGCAGCGAGCCACATTCCCAGATTCCTGTCTTCTCGTTGAACAGCATGTTGAAGCGCATTTGGGTGATCTCAAAGGCGGCGCCTTTCAGCAACGAGATCTGATCCTCTATAGTCAGAACTCTGCAAAGATAAACAACTTGCTAGGTTTGTTATACTGTACACTCATTCAGCGTACAATACAAAGTGGAAAATGTACAGTAGATACATACAGTACTGTGCAAAAGTCTTAGGGCACCATTAGTCATACCATCAGTTTAGCAAAGGTATAATTACCAAGTATAATTATTTTTCAATTTCTTTATTAGAATGCAACCAGAAATTCGACATTTGAAAATGAAAATGAAAAACTGTACAGTGACAAGTGTTTATTGTGGCCTCCACTTAAACAAGAGCAAAATCTGGCAGTTCATTGGCAAGTTGACCTTTATAGTCTAAAAAAGCTTGATCAATACTGTTTTTTTTCGATGGCCAGTTACCAAGAAACCACTTTTTGAAATGGTGAAAAGACTAAGATATGCTAAAGCTCACAAAGTTTGGATTGAAGATCAGTGTAAAAAACAATGGCAATGTGCTATTTACTGCTCACAAAAATGATTTCATAAGAGATTTGACCACTAGGTTTGTTCACAGTCCTGGTTTCTTAAAATTTAGCAATAAGGAATGTGACAGTGCTGTGTGAAATTGGTGGTCAATCTGGGTGTGGGTCCATGGCTATGATATAGCTACCTTCCCCTGACATCAAACTGATCAATCCATCAGTCCAAAACCATCTTTATTTACCTGTGATGAACAGCAAAAGTTTAGAGTTTTTTGTGTTGATAACTTTTGAACCACAAGACATTGCAAATCCAATTGCAACAATCGAATTCTGAGACAATTGTTGTCTTCTTTGATATATGACCACCTTGATATTGCAAAAACTTGATCCAATATGGTGGTTTTCAAGATGGCGGCCACGTTGTAGACATAGCCTAAAAGATAGACCCCTGACCCATTGCTTGCTGTGGTATTCACATATGTAATTTTCCCTTTTGTTTTTGAAACAATATATGTATATATACAATGTATATACAGTCGATTCCGGTTAATCGGACCACTTTGGGACAAGATCATTTCACAACTGGCTGGTCCGATTAAACGAACATGCCCTATGTTACAAGACAGGATGTGCTATAATTTATGTAACATATTAAATGTTTAT
>JAUZST010037484.1:0-27567 GCA_034779995.1 Parotocinclus haroldoi | reverse complement strand
GTGTGTGTGTGTGTGTGTGTGTGTGTGTGTGTGTGTGTGTGTGTGTGTGTGTGTGAGAGAGAGAGAGAGTGTGTGTGAGAGAGAGAGTGTGTGTGAGAGAGAGAGAGAGAGAGTGTGTGTGTGTGTGTGTGTGTGTGTGTGTGTGTGTGTGTGTGAGAGAGACTGTGTTAAATCTGAGGTGATTTTAATAGGATTTATATTAGTTGCATTGTCTAATTAGGAGATGACCTAGTTGAGTGACTAGCTAACCTAATATTTTTCACACCAATTCAGGTATATTTTCAAAATCATACAATTTATTCGTATGCAAAGAGTGATTAAACAAAGTTTTAGCTATCACAAAAATCTCACAGTGGACTTGGATTTGGTATTTTCAATCAGTGTTGAACAATGAGTGAGAGAATGTTGCAGTCTCTCAGAAACAGTTCACTCCTGTGGTGTGTGTAGCTGCCTCATCAGTTTCTGTCATACTAACCCACTTAGGTTCCACTAATTATCTCTATAAATTTCAAGGACATCGGGCTGACAATGTAAATGTCACCATTTAGGGCAGTGGTGGCATCTTGGACTTTGGTCTGGGTTTGCACTGGTAGCTCAGTAATTATGGTTCTGTTCTGTGACTTCCATGGTTTTTAGGTAAGCAGTTTGTTTAGGTGTAATCCTTGTAATTTGGAAAAGTATTTCAGTGAATTGTGTAGTTGTGCTGTCAAATGATTGTCAAAACTATTTAATTGCAATGTAGTTTTGATTGTATTTTTAGTTTTTTAATTAATTATTTCATACTAAAAATGTGTTTCTACTTAAACATAATGACATTGACAATACAGCTTCTGGCAATCAGTGTTTATTTTTAACATTTAAACATGTATTTAATTGCTGATCATTTTGGCTTCCAAACATGCATTAAACATTTTTATATTGACACTGACATTTACGTTTGTCTACGTGTAGGTTTACATTTTATAACCTTCCCATTTTGTTTATATTTGCACCAAAGTTTAAACATAATTCACTGGAAACAATCAACCATCTTTTGCCACACTTTGTGTTGGATTTCCTTCTTTAAGCAGAACAATCCTCAAAGTAAACTGCATGAGGCTAACCCACTTATCAGCACTTATTTAAAAAAGGAAAGACAAGACTTTCTTGACCAGATGCTGAATCGGACATACAATGTGGCCAAAAAGTATTTAGTCAGCCACTTATTGTGCACGTTCTCCTACTTAGAAAGATGAGAGAGGTCTGTAATCTGTAGGTCTTAATACAAAATGAAAAATCACATTTTAGGATTTTAAAAGAATTTGTATGTAAACTATGGTGGAAAATAAGTATTTGGTTAAAAGTTCAACTCAGTACTTTGTGATATAACCTTTGTTGGCAATGAACCTTTGAGGTCAAACATTTCCTGTAAGTGATGGAAGGAGGTTTTGGTTTAAAATCTCATGATATATGACCCTGTTTATTCTTCCGTTAATACTGATCAGTCGTCGTGTCCCCTTTGCAGAAAAATAGCCCCAAAGCAAGATGTTTCCACCCCCATGCTTCACAGTAGGTATAGCGTTTTCGAGATGAAACTTTCTGAATCTCTTTATTTTGCCAAGTATAATACACATAAAAGGAAATTGACTTGGTTAGAGCACACACGTTGACAAGTAACAAGCACACAGACGATTAAACAAGGATTACATTAATAGAGAGATTAAAATAAGTTAACTAGGATGAGAGGTGGCTATTGCGGTTAAGGAGAGCTACAGCTCTGGGGAAGAAGCTGTTTACGTGCCGTGTAGTGGTGGTTTTGATTGACCCGAGTCTTCTACCCTAGGGTAGTGTCTGGAAGAGGTGATGGCCAACATGTGAGGAGTCAGTTTTAATTTTGCCAACACGCTTCCTCATCCTACTGGTGTAGAAACTTTCTTCTTCTCCAAACATGATGAGTTTAGTTTTTACCAAAACGTTCTATGATAATCTTCCAATTCTCTTCTGGATCATCCATATGCTCTCTGGCAGACTAAAAAAACTGATGGTAGCCTTTGTTACCTTGGTCCTAGGTCTCTGCAGGTCATTCATCAGGTCCCGCCGTGTAGTTCTGGGATTTTTGGTCACCGTTGTCATTATCATTTTGACCCCACGGGATGAGACCTCCAGATTGAGGGAGATTATCAATGGTCTTTCGACAGCTCTTTGGTCTTGGCCATGGTTGAGTTTGTAGTCTGACTGTTTGAGGCTGTGGACGGGTGTCTTTTATACAGATAACGAGGTAAAACAGTTGCCATTAATAATGAGTGGTAATGAGCAGAGGACAGAAGAGCCTCTTAAAAAAGTTGTTACGGGTCTGTGAAAGCCAGAGATCTTGCTTGTTTGTGGGTGACCAAATACTTAGTTTCCACCATGATTTACAAAAAAAATCTTTAAGAATCCTACAATATGATTTCATGGATTTCTCATTTTGTTTCCCATAGTTGAAGTGTACCTATGATGAAAATTACAGACATCTCTCATCTTTCTAAGTAGGAGAACTTGAAAATTCAGTGGCTGACTAAATACTTTTTGGCACCACTGTAATGCCTCTTGGGTGGAGTATCCCCTATCTGTGAACCCTGCAATACTACCCTCTCAATCAGACACATTGTTATTGATAGCTAGATCCCAGTCTCATCAATATCAGAACCTAGCAGATAACATTGAAGACCTTTTCAAGAAGATGCCTCCCAACAAGATCTTAAAATTCTGTACATTACTACTACTGCCATGTGTATAGCCTATATGGGCTAATATGGCAAAAAACAGCAAACCAAAGGAAGTGATGTTTAACAGCATTAACAGCTTGTTAGAACCTGTTAGAACTTGTTTTTTAGACCGGTATTTGTTTTACAAACAAATTACAAGTTGATTCCATAGTTTCCTCTGCTCGATCTAAAAAATATTACAATAACTGAATTTTATTAGGTATGGTTTGGTATAATGTTTATTCATGTGTGACCATATGACTGTGTTGCACATTTTAAATGGAAAATTAAAACTAAAACTTCAGGCAAGCCAAAATGGGCTTAGACATTTATACTCCTAGCAACCCTTGTTCTTTGTGTAAAAGTGACATGAGCAGCTTGTTGACTGCTAGTGAGAACACAATGTTAATCTGAATGTGTGGTAAACTTTTCAAAGTGACAAATGACCCAGTGTTTGACCACATAGCTGTCTTTTCCAATATCGTGCATCTATATAGGCATTTGGGCCATTAGAATGGAGGCTGTGATGTCAATTCATGGCACAGAACACAGAATGACTCTGTGCTCTCTGAGTTCACTCCACTTCCTGTCAGCTAAGAAGAGGAGAGAGGCCACAGATGCTGTACATCTCATCTCAATTTCCCTTCTGTTCTACCCTTTTTTTGGTGTAGATTTTTCATCCAACTTGCCCTGGGGTGTCCTGAAGGAGTAAGTTAGGATTCTTTTATGTCTAAGTATAGAAATATGAGGCCTGGAAAAGCACATATCAGTTCTGAATATTCTGATCACAAAAATCATGGGATACTTCAAAAGGAAATCTCCCATAATTAAATATCCCCTAATTTTTGTGCCTGTGTAGATTAGTAGCAAGTCCTAGCTGTGTACTAACCACGTGCTTTAGTGTTTTGTCTAATATGGCTTAGATATGGCTTATGTCCCTAGCTCAGTGCCAAGAAAATACTCTTGTGCAGTATTTTTGCTAAAATACACTGCTCATTGCTCAAAAATTAGGGAATATTTATTTATGGGAGATTTCATTGTGAAGTAGATTCTAGTTTTTGCAAGCAGTATATGTTAGAGCAAATAGAAAGCAAGAAACAGTTATTGGAAAGTAATTGTTGTTGCTGAAGAGCTTATTTTTTGTATTCATTAACATTCATTCCAGTTTCTTTCACATTCTTTCACCTTCACAAATGTAAACCATTACATTATAAAAAACACCGTGTATACCATGGGAATATATGTAGAACAGCATTTCATAAACACAAAAAAAATGTGGAACCGTTAACTGTGTATGTTAACTATTAAACATTGTTCTCAGTTGTAAGCCCAGGACATTATTCTGGATTATATACCACATAAATGATCATATAAAAAAATACTTATATCATTAAAAACCATATCATTAAAACAACGGGCCTCAGTGGGTCAGAGACTTGGTGGCATGAAGGGGATCGATGTAGTAGAGGTACGTGTCGTTTAACGTCCATTTTATCAACATCCATGGTCTTATATAAATTATAATAAATACAATCTGCTTGTGAGAATACCATTTATATTTACTTTACAGTAGCCTGAAAAGTTAGTCTGACTATGGTAATTTCTATTCTCAATTTCTATTTTGGTCATCATCCTGTTCCATGGAACGTAATGCAGTAATTAAACAGTGTGTTGCTATATTAGTCGAGTCAACTTTATTTCTCTAGCACTTTTTACAATGGATAATTGTCTCAAAGCAGCTTTACAATTTTACATTCTCTTCTAAATTATAATGGCAATCCTAAACTGAGCAAGCCTAGAGCTGCTGTGGTAAGTAAAAAGTCACTAAACAGTACAAGGAAGTAACATTCCTGGAATCAACAATCTTGAATGATCGCACTTGAGGCAGGAAAACAGCAACCCAAAATTCCAGATCACCAGAAGTCTCATTGATTATTGACCTGGTGCAAGGTGTTAATTGAAATAAAGTAGGGTCTTTATAATTAAACCATTAAAATTAACATTTAACAAAAGACTGTTTGTTAGTTTGGTCACAACTGTAGTGTAACAACTTTATGAATTTGAAAGACTACAGATTTTCACATCCTGCAGAACTAGATTTGTATTTCCTCTCAACAGGTTGTAATGCATATAACACAATTCTGCTTTGGTTTTTTTTATTTAATTAACTCTAAATGTGTTACGGTCCACTCTACTGGAAAATCTGCTGCTAAGGGACTAATCTAATACTCTCTGTAATAATACACATTATTAGTAGCCCCAAACCCCTCTAGTAATGGGCAGAAAATAGTCTTGGATGTTTCCAGTTGTTAACATACTGCTGCAACTGCAGATAATTTATTTCCACCAACTACAGTTTATGAATAATCAGAAAATGAAACAAAAACTTGTATAAAATGCTTACTTGGGCAACTTCCTAATTTCAACCAAATATTGTTTGTAGTATTCAATTATGGTATTGTTCCATCTTCTTAGTTTTTTTTGCACAAATAGTCTGGACATTATAGTAGTCCTACATGCTTTGGGACATAGCAGTCAAAAATGACAATATAAGGCCACGATGCAGGCATAACTGTTCACTCACATCCCTCTGCCCAACAGAATGTATATACCTCTCTATACGTTTGAATCTTTGAAACTTCTCAATTTAAATTGTGAGATATTAAATTGTGAGTTCATCCCTCACATTTTTGTAAATATTTTATTATAGCTTTTCAAGAAGACAACACTGAAGATATGACACTTTGATACAATGTAAAGTAGTCAGCCTACAGCTTGTATAACAGTGTACATTTGCTGTACCCTCAAAATAACTCAACACAGAGACATTTACGTCTAAACCGCTGGCAAGAAGTGAGTACACCAATAAGTGAAAATGGTCAGTTGTGCCCAAAGTGTCAATATTTTGTGTATCCGCCATTATTTTTCTTCACTGCCCTAACTCTCTTGGGCAAGGAGTTGACTAGAGCTTTGCAAGTTGTCAGTGAAATCCTCTTTCACTCCTCTATGACTGCATCGCAGAGCTGGTCAATGTTAGAGACGAACAACTCCACCTTCCATTTGAGAATGCCCCACAGACCTTTACCCTCAGCTTCTTTAGAAAGGCAGCGGTCATCTTGGACGTGTGTTTGGGGTCGTTATCATGTTGGAATATTGCCCTGCGGCCCAGTTTCAGAAGGGAGGGGATCATGCTTTGCTTTAATATGTCACAGTACATGTTGGCATTCATGGTTCCCTCATAAACTGTAGCTCCCCACAGCCGGCACCACTGGATGATGCTGAACACGTGCACTCAACTTCGTTGGTTGACCATGGCGAGGTTTGTTCTGACTGAATCCTGTCCACTTAAACCTTTTTATGGTTTTGGCCACTGTGCTGCAGCTCACTTTCATGGCAGTCTTCTTAGTCTTCTTATAACCTAGGCCATCTTTACTTAGAGAAACAATTCAGATCCTCAGAGAGTTGTTTGCCATGAAGAGCCATGTTGAACTTGCAGGAACCAGTATGATAGTGTGTGAGAGCGATAATACAATTTAACACACCAGCTCCACATTCACATCTGAGACCTTGTAACACAAATAAGTCACATTATAGAAGGAATGAGAAATGGCTAATTGGGCCCAATCTGGCCATTTTCACTTAGGGGTGTACTCACTTTTGTTGCCAGCTTTTTTTTTTGTTATTTTGAGGGCACATCAAATTTACACTGTTATACAAACTGTATACTGTAAACTTTTGTGAGATACTGTATACACAGGCAAAGTATCATCTAATTATCGTTATCGATAAAATTCCAGAAAATGAAATTATATTAGCAAAACATTAGCATTAGCCTGTGTGGAGTTTGCATGTCCTCCCTGTGTCTGTGTGGGTTTTCTACAGGTACTCTGGTTTCCTCCTACATTCCAATGCCTTGCGTGTTATGTTAATTGGTGTTTCCAAAGTGACCTTAGTGCGTGAATGTGTGTGCGCCCCATGATGGATTTGCACTTTGTCTAGTGTTGTTCCTGCCTGTGCTGGCTAGGACCCAACTTCAATAGAACACTGACTAGGAACAAGTGGATGTGGTAATAAATAAATGAATGAATCAATATCGCGCTCTCCTATGTTTTATTAATAATTCACCTGAATTTTGGGGGAAAGAGTGCAGGGGACAGAATTGCATTTATTTAAAAGCCTATGAACATTATGCAATTCAAAGATTTAGGGTTAACTTGTAGGAATAAATGTTTGTAGAACGTGAACTTAGATAATCACATTGTCTGGGTATTGAAACAGCTACCAGAGAAATTATGGAAATCTCATAACCGTTCAACCTCTATTCTACAGTCTGCTATGGAAATCCAGTGGGTGTTGGCCCGTTTGATGACAGTGCGGGAGAAGGTCATTACATGCAAGAAAATTGTGATTTGTCTGCTGGCCGATCTTGATGATATGTATGATAGCAGAAGCATTTGCTCCGTACATGCTCTTCCTTTTGCAGTTGTAAAAAAATACTACGACCATTTGCAGTAGTGTCCAGTCTAATGGGAACATTCTGTATTGGCAATACATTTCGTATACAGTACATTTACTGTATACAAACAAGGGTGTAGGAGTGAGTTTGATATGGGGGTGGGGCACATTTGCTACTATAAATCAAAACCCTAAGCTGATTCCGTTAGCTAAGGCATTAAAATACTTTTATGTATTGTGACATAGAGCAACTTTTCTAGAATTACAATATATGGCACATAAATCAACAGTATATTTTTTTAACTAAACCTCAATAATGTTGTGTCCTGTGATTGTGTCAGTTAGGGAGTAAGGCTGTGTCAAAAACAACACACTTTGGAACTTTACATACTACACCACGGAAAGCACTTTTAATCATGGCTTTGACATATTTAGTAAAGCAGTATACACAGACTAACGTTACTTGACGATTACTTTGGCGAGTGCTTTCTGACAGGTTAGTAATGTTATTTACAGGATTGTTTCATCGAACACAGCATGAAGTGTAAAGGTTTTGTTTTCCTCTCTCTGTGATGCAATCTTTGGGTGGAACAAATGCTGTTCCCAGTATTGGCGATCCCATCCATTTCCTTCGCCAATATGTTTAAAAGTTTATGCAGTAATGAATTAAAAATTGATCGTTGTATCGAGCTCGACTTGTTTTCCAGTCCACTGATGTTGACTGACACAACAAATCTTTCACATGAACATGGTATACATTTCAAAACCGATGATTTTAATTGACTTGGTGAAAGAAATGTTCAGCAGGATGATTTTTTTTATAGTTAAGACTGATCTGTATTTGACTTTGGCTGGAGTTTGGAAATCTAGAACTACTTCCCCTTAATATTACTTCATTGAAATGCTCTGGCTTGTGCACATCATTTTGTAGTCAGCACAAATACTGCACCTCAAACCTACCATTTACATTATTATCCAGAGATGTCATGTCTCAGCAGGCTAAAAGCAAAACTGGATACATTCCACCTAACTAGTTCATCTGCCATCATCTGTCTCTTGCTGAGTTGCATGGCTCTGCACACTGATTAGATGACATGCATATTTAAGCCCAGTAGGATAATATTAATTTGTTCTGCAAAACTCCCTGACCTTGTTTTTATGCTTCTCGACACTGAGCAGAAGGTAGCTGATTATTGGTGTGACCGAAGGTTTGGCCGAGCTCAGGAATAAACGTTGTAATAGTATGGAACCTATTCATGTGCATTAGCACCCAGAAGCTATGCTGATGGGTTGGGGAATGTTGAAGGCAAGAATGTTTGACCTCTAGGCATGTATCCATGTAACATTGGTGTATGTGCGAGTTGGCAGTCTATCAGCTGCTCTCGTTGTGCCTGAGTTATGTTGAGACTCGTCTTCAGTTAGCTTTGCATTCCTGAGCTGGGACAGAAATGATTCACTCATCATCTCAATCACACAAACAGCAGGACTGCACTTTAGAGGCCTGTTACACATTTAAAAATAATGTATTGCAAGCACAGCTGGTTGCATCAGTGACTTGTGCATATTTAAGAGCCTTCTTTTTTGTCATTGCTTGCAGCTATAGCCCAGAGGATTTTCTTTGTTACAAACAGAAGCAGCTCATCTGTATGATCAGAAGATAAATAAATGGTCGAAAACAAGGTGTTCCTGAACTGCACTGAACAAAGCTCATAATAATAATTCTATTTTACAGCAGTTGCCTACAAACTGCTGGGAGCTTTGGAAGTGGTAATATTTGTTCATGGGGTTCGTGAGCTGTCACGCCCACGTCTGAGAAGGGACGTTATGTGCAGATGTGTAACTAACTAAACATATGGGCAAAAGTTTGTGGACACCCAAAAATTAAATCCAATACGTGGGTATTAGCATGGAGTTTGCCCCCACCTTTGCTGCTACGACAGCCTGTATTTTTCTATAATTGCTTTTGACTTGATTTTGGACTTTGACTCTGAAGTCAATGATGGTACGGAACAAACTATGGCTCCCTTTTGGAATTCCAGTGCATTTTAAAGGTGTTTGATGGTCAGTGTTCTGTACAAGCCAGCCAATTTCTCAATCAAATTTGGCAAAACAATTATGGACTTGGTTTAAGGACAGCAAGGCAGAGAGTTGGTCACCTACCTTTTTGGAAGCGAAAACCTATAAACGTGTAATATTGACAGTCACTGGACTGTACAACCCATTCTACTGCCAGTGTCTGCTGTGAATGCAGAGAAGTATGCTTTATATTATGTATGTCTTATAAAGAATGTTACTGAAAAACAGCTTGGGCAATAGATTGGATTAACAAAACATACATAGATCAGATGACTGTATAGAAGGAGAAAACGAAACTGCAAAAAAAAAAATTGTGTGAGTTGGGGTGGGCAGTATGAGCTAAGATTTATATGATGATATTTTCTGCTATCTATATGATATTAATGAACTCTCAGGATATACCAACACATAAATAAAATAGATGATACTTATTTTTTTCTGCCAAAACCCTTGATGTGGGATCTACGATGGTAGCGATCTTTGGACGACCTCTATGTGGCTTGTAGGCTGCTGTCCTGATTTCTCAGAATTTGTCTATAAGGGATGCAACAGTGCTGTATGAAATTGGTGGTTTTCTGGGTGTCGGTTGTTGCAGCTATGATATAGCAGTAGATCTCTGGACATCAGAATCATCAGTTCCAGCTTCAGTTACCTGTGACCAAGAACAAAATGTTACAATTACAAGAGAGCAGGTGCATAAGGCACAAGGCAGGAACAACCCTAGATGGGGCACAATCCACGTTATGGTGCATACACTAGAAGCACATTAGGGACACCAATTAACGTAACCCAGGAAATTTGTGCTGTTAGGTGTCAGTACTGCCCACTGAGCCACCATCCTGCCCTATTAAACACATTAATTAATTACATAAATGCACCAAACATGAGGGCATATTTTAGTGGGGATATCTAATTTTGAAATGTCCCCTACGTTTTGTGAGCTGAGTACATGATTGATAACATTTCTGTGGAAGAAAACTGGAGTGAAAGTGGAATGAATCTTAATACTTCTAGCACGACTGCAGCCAGCTGCAAATCCACATGTGCAGAAGATTTAGTGTGGTGCTTTAAAACTCTTACAACATGTCAAACCATCAACACCATCCAAAACCAAAAGTAGTGATAATCGGCTGTCAGGGACCTGCATGCATCATGTTTCCGTTCTTTTCCTTTTGGGAAACATTGGTTGAGATTCAGAAAGGACTTGTAAACATGTGAGAATGCAAACCCTTGGGGATTATCTTAACCTTAACCGCCCCTCTTTTCTCATCATTTTTCAACTTATCCCCTCATGCACATGGCCAGAGATCATTGCTCTTTGAACACACTATGACCATATTTAGATGAAGAAGAGGAACTGAAGTAGCCTGATTGTTTACAGCTGATGATGGTGGTGGGTGGAAGGAGCTGTAATCGAAAATTCCACTAGCTAGCATTGCTTTCTGCTTAAATAAGCACTCCAGTGCGAGGCGTGGCGAGGAATTCTTTTCTTAATCAAACAGGCAATTTATTCAGAATTCTGTGAGGATGGCACGTTCATAATGCACATTCTTAAAGATAACGAAACTAGTCACATGTGATGTCTGTGCTCTTCCTTAAACAGTCAGGAGCACATTATTGTTCATTGCCAGTTGGTTGGAGATATACATTCACTAGCCGGTCTATTAGATACACATCCTTGTTTCTCCATTGCCCATTTTATTGGTTCTACTTACCGTAGAGATACACTCGAGTTCTACAAGGACAGACTGTAGTCAATCTGCTTATCTACATACTTTGTTAGGTTTCTTTGATGTGTGGGTGGTGGATCATTCTCAGCACTACAGTGACACTTGAATAGTAGTGGTGAGCTAGAGTGCATTGTGCTGGTATGAGTGGGACAGATACAGCAGTGCTGCTGGAATTTTTAAAACCCTTAGTGTGACTGCTGGACAGAAAATAGTCCACCAACCAAAAATGTCCAGCCACCAGCATCCTAGGATAATTCATAGAGGAAGAGATAGACTGCAGTCTGTAATTATAGAACAACAGAGTGCATCTATATAAGTAAACCTGGTAAAATTAACAATGTGTAGAAACAAGGAGTTGTACCTAATAAATTGTATAGTTAGTATATTGTATAATGCTAAATGTGGGCCATTTACATTACATTTACTGCATTTAGCGGACGCTCTTATCCAGAGCGACTTACAACTGATACAGTCTTACTATCCAAGCAATTGTGGGTTAAGGGTCTTACTTAAGGACCCAACTGTGGCAGCTTGGCAGAGGTGGGATTTGAACCCTAGACCTTCTGGTCCAGAGTCCAGTACCGTAACTGCTAGGCTACCAGAGTCCCACAGCCAGACAATGAGATGCTGTAAAATGGCAAAAGTGTGCATTTACAGAGGCAACAGGACATCCATTAAAGCAAGTGCCCAAATTTGGTACACTTGGACTTAAATAGCAGCATCAGCAGATTATTCAGAATAACACATGACATTCAAGTTCTGATGAGTGTGCACATGTGGATTTAAACTGATTAAATTTCAAATTGTCTATGAAGCTTATACGTTAGACCTCTGCCTGTATCTTTGTTGCGATGTCATTTATTTATATATATTACCTTATTTTAGTTTTTAAATACTATTCAGTGTAATTCTGAATCTCACAGTGTTTCAATACAGTAGACTTCCAGCCAGCTGGGGTGGTGAGTGACTCTTTCGGTAGGCATGAATCATGTGTGTCTACATCCCTTTTCTTCCCCCCACAGTGACAGCGGGACTTTTCCAAACAAAGCTCTCAAACCATATTGAGCTCCAAGGTCATTTAAGGGTTGCATTGTAATAGTCAATATTGTCTTTATTCTCTTTTAAACTGATCTCAAATTGAAAACCTGCATTGACATTGAAACACAATAGCAGCCAGGGCTATAGTGGGACTTACATGAAGCAATTGCCCATGTTAACTTGAGGATGCAAATGGAAAGTGCATTTTGTACAAGTATTGGAACTGTAAAATTGAGTAATCCAGATGCAAATGGACAAATGGAGGTCAAAAGGAAGTGTAAACTAAACACCATTTTACCCTGATCTGAATTTATTGCTTAATCTTGTCCAAATTATAATTGACTTGAACAAGCAGGTTTTTGCTTTCAGTGTTGTTTTTTTTTTGGTAATGTTATTTGGTAAATAAAAAAAAAAAAAACACACATTTTTACCGTTGACCGTTGGTCAAGCTGGTGTGACTTGCTTTCTCAGTTGTTCTCACTTCTGATTTGGTCTTAAGCATATTTTTTAATAATAATCAATGACTGGGCATCTGGATAAATCATTTTCTTAGAATTTCCTAACAACAGCATGGACCTGATGGCTCCTAATTTGAAATTAACTTAATTAACTTTTTAAAAAATTTCTTTCTCTTTTTCACAATATCTCTCTGGATTAGGCCCTGAAAAAATTGGCAGAGCATAATTGAACATTCCTTTTTGTCAAGGTAACTTTGCTCATTGCAAGTCTCAAGTAACTTTAATGTATAAAGGATACATTGAAAATGTTTTTGAGCCGTTCTTGCTGTACAAAAAGAACGTGTCAAAGCATAAAACATTCTAAAGGTTAATTTGTAATTATTGAAATGTAAAGCATTTCTATAAATCACGTATAAATAAAAAGGTTCCGTGAACAATCAGATGTTAGAGGCTCACAAGTTGGATGCTTTGGCTAAGTATATCGCACAGATTCAATGGAACTGGTTCGTTTCTAGGACAAATCTATTAGGTATGTAAACTAAAAACAAGTAAGTAGCTTAAATACTTCTCACCAAATGTAATGTAATGTAATTAGTTTAATTTGTTTCCTCTCAATAAGACGCAACTGTAAAAATTTCATTTTAAAACAATATTCAGGAGTATGAATGGACAATATAAACCTAAACAAAATATATTTATTACTTTTCAATTATTCAGTAAGTTGCTTGCGATTACCACAATGTAACATTTTAATGTGAATTACCCTGTATTAGATACTATCATAAAAAGCAGCTTTTATAGGGTGTTAAGCTGTTATGTGCCATGCGATGTAGTATGTTAGCGTGTTTGTGGTGGAATCTGGTGTTGCACAGGAATGAACAAAAAAATCCAAGCCTTTGGATTCAGTCATTTCCATTACCAGTTCTCTTCCTTAAACAGGAATGCGCCATTTAACAAATGTGTTAATGTTCTGAAGCGTGAAAACGGGTTGGTGCCTGAAAAACTGCATGCAGTTAACGCAGTCACATAGTTTTTATGCTTCTATAATTTAAATAAGTACTATAATATACAATAACTATGTTCTTAAGAATACTGCTTGCAAACGATAAGTAATTGTGTTAGAGATACCAAGAAAAACACAAGTGGAAACCACAATTGTTATGAACAAGCAAACTCTTGTGTAATTTATGAAATTTACAGTAATTATAAAAAATTCCGTTCTGATCTTGTGCAGGGGAAAACCCAAACACTTAGGATGGACCTGATCAGCCAGATGAAAAATGTAACAAGTGACTTTGATCTAGTTTTTATAGTTAGAGGTTAGAATATACCTGGTGGGGAGATAAAGGAAGCAGTGCTGCTTACAAAATGACAGGCACATACACGTAACTCCATTTACATTTGGGTACGAACAAGTAGCTGGATTTCACACGCACACACAAGTAACGCAAGTAAGTAAAATTGTTTCTAAACACATCAACAGAGTTAGAAAAGTGTGTAGTCCAAGCGTGCACAACAGTGAGATACACTGCTCACAGAGTTTTTGAGGCTTTTGAGTAAATTAGTTTTTGTAATTGTTAAAAGTTCATCATTTAAGTGAGCGGATGTTGATTGGATGGTTTACATAGTATTTAGTACACAGAGAATAATGAATAGCGCTATTTTTTTAAACTTATGACTGCGACTGTCACAGGGTCAAGCAGTAAAAATGCAGTTAACGGCATTAAAATGTGTTCATTGTTAATATTTTGCCTAGCATTGATAAGACAGATTGATCAAATTGGTTTATTGATTTTAGCAGTGGAAAAGCACAGATGCTACTGACAGTCTTTCCAGTTTTCCTGTCGGCATTAGAGGTTTTTCCTGTCGAGTTGTCAAGTGTCAGACAGGGGGAGGGTCACGACAAGCTTGTATGTAATAAATGAGTGATTGAAATGTGGTTCATTCAACTTGCAGTGTATTAATGACTGCAGGTGGCTTGATGAATTCAGGCCTGCTTGATGAAACGTGTGGAACAGAAGTCATATCCTGTTTACACTACAGGAATATGTAGCTTCATGGCGTAGCTGTAAAGTAAATGGACTAAATATTTTCTCTAAAACCGAGCCATTACATGTATGACATTGAGAGATTAGGAATTCTATACCAGCCAGAGAACAGTAAACCCTGTACCAACCTATTTGCCATTTTTGTATGCTAAATTCAAATGCTAAATTTTAGATGTCAAACGACATGGCACATTTATGCAGAATAAAAGACTCTGTAATCATCTAGCAATGTAGTGAAACAGTACCGAGCAGTGTTGTTCCATATCTGTCTTCGCCTCTAAGAGTATACTGTCCTTTAGCTTTCCCTCACAGTGGCCTGAACCTTCCTGAATCACACGGCTGCAGGAATGCAGCATGTCAAGTCCCATGGCAAGCCTGTAACCTGCTTGTGTGGGGTAAATATTGACTTCTGATGTTCTTGTCTCAGTGTTCGACAGTTTTTCCCCAACACACAGTAACCACTGTATCTGTGGCAACACGCAGCACTATTTATTAATCTGTTTACCTTTATAGCAAGCAGAGATGCATTCTTTAACTCCCCTTATTTAATTGTTGCACAGTAAATCAGTACTTGCATTTAGTAGGATTGTAAGAGTTTTTACAAACAAGAAGAATTTTGAGAACAATCAAATAACATTTGCTTAGAGTTTAGCTCTTGGGTCAATTATTGACCAAACAGTGCATTACTTTCAGGACTGCACTGACTTGTTCCTCATTTCTGAGTATTGTGAGCAAGCATATAGAGGGTACCATATCTTGTAAATACACACTGAGCTGAATTTTCTATATCAGAGTGACTATGAATTGGAAAAGCTGAATGACTGGGAGTTTAATTTATTTAATTTAGAATTTATTTGGCTTTGTTTGGCTCAGTATTATCAGAAATGGTATAGCTGAAGCCCTGATCAGGTGATCTGTAGGGCAAAAGTTTTGCCAGTATAATTGTCTTTAAACAGTCCTTAATATTAAAAGATGATGAATAATGCATATTATTACATTTAATTTGATCGTAGAAATGGTAAATCGTTTATTGTTTCTAAGGGTGTAATGATCTGATACATAGGATGGTTATTGAATCTAACACTACCCAAAAGGCTGAATCTACTAATAAAATATATTTGTGGATTAGGGAGCATTGAAAGCTTGTGAAGCCTTTAGAATTATTGAATTTGAACACATGACCTAAAACATGATTTTAAAAAAATTCTATGTATACGTACATGTGCTTACTGAAGAAAAAGAAAAAATTACTATATATCGGTAAGCGCTGATCATATCTGGAAGGGCTGATCATAAGGCATTGGAAACGTTTAATTGCAGTTATTTATGTACAACGGGGTCACACCAGATAAGGAAAGTAACGCCTCACATATTTTGAGCCTCAGACAAATGTAATATTGGATTATTTTGTCAATAAATCAATGAACAAGCATAATATTCTTGTATCATTTGTTTAATTGAGTTCTTATCATGTTCTTTTAGAAGTGCAAAAATCTAATGATGTTTTGGTTTACAAATTTTTATTAATTAATATATTAATTAGCAGTATGACTGAACATGGTCATAAACTATTCTTAGTTAAAATGGCAAACAGAGTAAAGTGAACAAACTGTGAATCTCTGGAAGGAATGCTTCAGCAATTCCAGACAGGTGAGAGGAACTGGTCATGAGAAAGCTTGGACAAACCTTAGGTTAAATAGACCTTATGATCAAATGTCAAACTGTATCTTAAGTGGTAACTCTGTTCTCGTTGTTAATTAGTTTCTGGAGGCTTGTCGAGAACTGAGAATGACGATCAGTTTAATTTATAGAGGGGATACTCTTTGTATTTACAAAAAATCCACAAGTTAAATATATCATGAATTGAGGAGTTTAACAAGTGTTTGTTAGTATCATAGTGGACTTAATGAGAAGTAGTAATAAGCAAGTTAAGGTTTGAACCATTTACATTAACCTACAGTTGACCAAAATCAGTGTTGTAGACTAATGGATTGAAAAATGAAAAGTAAAAGCAAAACACAAATAGCATAGATCTTCAACAATAAAGAGCAGACTTGTCGATTTTGAGACTAAATTACTGTGTACTGGATCATGATCAAGTATTGGCTGAAACGAGTACTGATCAAACAAATTTTTCCAATCAAAATGTATCGAGAATCAAAAAGGTGGTTGAGGTACAATCCCGAAAAAGTAAAGGTCATGTATACTAGATAGTAATTAAGCAGCAGCAGATCAACAGTGAAAATGTTAGTTAGGTGCTATCATTTTAGAAATAATAGAAATGTTAAACAAGAAATCGGTAATCACTGTTCATTTGAGATATGTTTTAATATTTTACGTGTCAGAAAGGAAAATCATAATGAAGATTATAAAATGCTCATATCAATCTTTCGGTTTATTTGTTTGTTTTATTACAGTCGATCACTAATAATATACTAAGAGTATAGACATTGTGATTCTTTCTTGGTTATAGTGCACTATATATCAAAAACAATATAATCACATTGTGCATATTGCTTTTATACATCATATACCTTAGGAAGCATGAGATCATGATGGTTAAATTCTATTACAGAATTAAAGTTTTATAATCTTTCACCAAAGTAAGCACTTGAATTGAATTGAATTGAAGCAGAATTGGCACATGATGATGCTGGTTACAGCCTCGCACTTACCCTTTAACTACATATGGTCTGTTTGCAGCGATAAACATTTTAGTATAAACATTGTGTGGCCATCTATGGACACGTTTGAATTTTTTTTAGATTACTACTCAGGTGCTCATTAATGTAAAACCCAATGCCTTCTGACCCAAAAACTGAGTGTTTTGTGTTAATGGGGGTGGGATTTGTCTAGATATTTGTAAAGCTGATTAGAGAAAGATACATTTCAAGCCTGCAAGCTGCTCCTGGAGGGTTTGTGCAAGCATAGAATTTAGGGAAACGCTCTGACATTCACTGAACAAATTCTGCTATGGAAACCGTCTCTGGGCTAGAGAAACATTCAGTGTACACCCAATGCAAATACAGTAAAAGCGTGATGGCTATCTGAAGCAGCTTGGCACCTGTGTGGTGGAATCCTACGTAGTTTTAAATGTCAGACAGTCAGACTGTTGTACCGATAGTCAAGTGGCTTTGTTTTGTGAGTGCTGCACTTTGAACCTGCTTTACCATCTTGTTTTTGCGATCGTGTCAATTAGCTTGTGTAAATGGGTGGTAAATAATAATGAGCATTATAATAACAAACGCTGCATTTTCACTATATGTGGATATCATAACATGGGATATTTGGCTTGATAGCTTAGCTTATCTGATAGCTTGAACAAAAGGACATATAACCGTTTTGCACATGATGACAAACACTTGCTTTACACAACTGTGATTAGAAATCATTTATATTATTAAAACACATTACAGGTTATGAAACTATGACGTGATATGTGGAGCTTTTTTAAACTTGGTTATTGACTTCTAGGTTGTAGCTAAAAAGGACTGGAAAATTATGTGGCCTTCATGGGGAACTGAAAGAAACAAACTTTCTGCCTTACAGAGTTCAAGTTACAAAACGTTATTTTGACAGGATAGTTTAGTTTTTAATTTCATAATGCATCGTTATCTGCTTGAAGTAACAGCTTTTTTTGTGTCCCCAGATGTTTCTAAGTCTTGGCACAGTTTTTTAGACAACATGATAAAATAAAAGCAGGACCAGAATCCCTATGACAAACTACTTTAAAAATGTGTTTGGCTATGCAACACGTTACAGCACAAAAATGTAGCTCAGCATAATTGAAGCAAACATGGCATAAGTAGCTTAATCACTTTGGAAATACATAGATTTTTAGTTAATTTAATATGAAGAAGTTTTATAATGGTAATGTAGAGTTATAGCTACTGGATACCAAATGTTTATAAATGTTTCTTGGTAAAACACTGGAGAAACACACTTCCACTGCAAGATTTGCTGCTGAACCTGTTTGATTTTCCCAGGGCTCACACCAAACACTTAACCACTGATATCTTGAATCCTAATGTTGCTTTTTAAGCAGGTGTCATGGTGGCGCGTGAACAGTCAATTCCAACCTTTGATTTGCTGTGTGGAGATTGTATGTCCTTTGCTCTGAATTCAGGTTTCCTTCCACATTCCAAAGATGGATTAGGTTATTTAGTCTCTTCAAATGGACTTAGTATAAATGTGTATGATTGATGTAACCTTGCTTCTGTCACGAATAGCCCTTGACTCCGATGTTAAATAAACAATCAGAAATGTTCTTACCTATGCCACAGTCACACTGGATTCTCACCAGTGAAATGTGCAGGACCAATAAATTTAGAAAGTGACCCGTGGTGTCAAATTAAGATTCGCTGAAATCGATATGCAAATATGCCTATGGTGATCTAACCATCATGCATTTTCCATTGGAGTGAGGTTTTTTCAAATGTCATTGAATTGATGTGCGTTTATCTTATGCAGTTATCCCGGGTGATTTCAGGTGATTTCTTATATCAGGTGATATATTTTGCAACATATAATATTTCCTGTTTCCACCATTTGTTTTGTGGTTCAGTTTCTATTTTCAAGGCATGTTGCTCCAATTGTTCTGTTCTGACACGTGGACGTATTCCTTGGTCTGCTTGTATCTTTTCCCTATATGATATTCCCTTTTTGTTCTTCCTTGGGTCAAATTTTACACACAACTCACTGGGAACAACCAACATATTTCCTCATTAAATAAATCATGGATCAAATCCAAACTTTGCTATTCTCTACACTTAAAATTGAACTGATGACGAGTCGTGACATGAAAACAAACTTAATTGAAAATACAGTGTTTGGTGTGTGTAAAATTTGCCAGTATAGCTTTTACCCTCCCCGGTAGATAAAATCTGCAGCAGTCTGCAACATCTGGCAGCTTCATTGAGATAGCATGTTGACCCTTCAGTAGTAGAAGTGACCTGATCAGGACTGGTCTGTTTTGTAATGGTAGCAACCAGGAAACCACTTAATTTGAAAGGGGGCCAGGTTGAAAAGACTTAGATATGCTGAAGCTCACAAAAGATTACAACAAAAATCAGTGGAAAATAATCTTATATAGTGACACATTCAAGTTTGAGTGTTTTGGGTACTACTGTGTTGTGGTAATTCTACCATTGCTAAAAAAACTCAATAGTGGCCCAAGACTCGTGCCAAGTATGGTATGCCTGCCTGTAAGCAATACCCACAGATGAAAAATAACGGTTTCTGTGTTGATGAGGTCAAAGGAGTGGGAACTTGATGCCATTTGTGGATTCAGTAATTGTGTGTAACAACACACACTGCTGTGGAATTGTGTGTAGATTTGTGCATTTGTATATGCAAATGTTCTAGGTCTCTTGTTTAGGCATGAGGTTCAGTGCCTGTTTGTCGTGACATTAAACCATTCACCCATAGGGCTTTGATAATTCAGCAAAGTTCCTTGCTTTAATTCAAGTGTTGCCTTGACTAAAACATAAACCCCAGACTACCCACATGTAGCACATGCTTACAGGTATGCACGGCATAACACTGTCTAAATGTATTTTACCTTGCACTCTTGGACCCTTTCCAGCTAATAGACATGGTAGTTATTTAACATTACATCCATAACATGACATTATAATCAAGCCTGAAACTCTTCTACTACTGAACCCCTCAATCACCTGCCTTGGATTCTCAAATTCCTTTGTCTGAAACCATGCATCAGCGTTCCAGAAACAGGGGTTTGAAATTATTAGGATTAGCATGTGTGATCTTTAGGTCTGTCTTCTTCTGGAAGATAAGAGAGAGAGGAGGCCTGGTACTGTCACTGCTGGATCGTTAATCATATGACAGACTTCTTCCATGCTAGATTAGCGTTTAGCCTAGATTCCTGAAAGATTTTTTCCACCATGTCTTAAGCTTGCGTTTTCCACTGACGTGCCATTTTGTGCTCGTATGCCAGATGCTTGCTCTAATAAAATCTCATGTCCTTTAATGTTCCCTAAAAGCACCGGATCAGCAAAGCGCTTCTCTTGCAGGATTAAGCCTCATTCCAGTGAAGCAATTGGGTTAAAATGTCTGAACGTGTCATGCCAACTGCTGGCTAGCCCTTTAAACTGAACCTGGCACGTTCTACGTAGACACAGACCATGGATGATGGCTATGGTACACAAATCCATTCACAATGAGACAATGAACCAACGTTAAGACTTTTAAGGCAGGCTAAGATGCATTAACAGTGTTGAAAAACACTCAAATGTCAAGCCAAGAAAGATTATACTATGTCCGTTTAGTAGCGCATTCATCCTTATGTAAAAATATCGTCACTTAGATAAATGTTAAGACTAGCAGTTAATTTGCTTTAAAGGGAACTATGGCAGTAAATATCATCTTAAAATCAATGCTTGAGAAAGATTCTTTCCTTCAGTCTTAAAAGCCCTAATTGTTTTTGCTACTGATGTTTTATTGTAGTCATACCATGTAATGATTAACATATAATGATATTCTTAATAGCTCACATGCTTGACAAACATACAGTATATAACTGTATCATAGTAATTGAGTGAGAACAAGGCCATCCATTGCAGACAAATGGGGCCAAACGTGTATTGATTATAAAGCAAAGCTGCACTCAGTTTAATGAGAAGCAGCCAGACCTAAGTTGTGGCTGGAATTTTGTCAAGCGTGAAATGCTGTTTGATTAGTCAGTGCTTTATATGGACTTGCTCCAGCAGTCAGCCGAGGACAGGAAAGTCGCTAGATTTACTGCAGCCGAGGAGTGACTTTTTGTCTCAATAAAATGCAGATGCAAATGATCCAGTAACATCTAAGAGAATGTTAATTATGTGTGAAGGGTCCCCCTTCTTAAATGGGCTTCTGTTTTACTATGTGCGAGTAGTGCCGTTTGCAGTAATGGGCATTTTTCCTTAATTCAACTGTTCCATTGATAACATAGGAAGATAATTTGGTGGATGTTACAAACCTTGCTCTCCTTTACCTTCCTTTTAAGAATTTCCCACACATGCTCAAATAGGGTTTGAGTCTGGAGACATGCTTGACCCTTTACCCTCAGTTTCTTTAGCAAGGCAGTGGTCACGTTTGGGGTTTGTTTGGGGTCATGCTTTGCTTCTCACAGTGTGTTGGCGTTCATGGTTCCCTCAATGAACTGTAGCCCCATAAATAGCAGCACTCATGCTGCCTCAAACCGTGACATTCCCACAACCATGTTTGACTGTAGGCATGAAACTCTTGTCTTTGTATTCCTCACCTGGTTGCCACCACACACGCTTGACACTATCTGAACCAAATAGGTTAATCTTGGTCTCATCAGACCACAGAACATGGTTCCAGTAAGCCATGTCCTTTGTCCGCTTGTTTTTAGCAAACTGATTGTGACCTTTCTTGTGCATCTGCTTTAAAATGGCCTTTTTCTGGGATTACAAAAAAAATTGACACAGTGTGCAGCGTATGGTCTGAGCAGCAATGTTCTTGCCAGTGAAACCCTTTTGACGCAATGCAATGATGCACATGCTTCCTTGGAGGTAACCACGATTAACTTAACCAAAAAACAACAATACACAGTCTGCTCTTCTAGTCTTCTCTTCTCTTTCTAGCTCTTCTAAGCCAAAAAATATCCCCCACACCATTACACCACCAGCAGCAGCCTGAAATGCAGATACAATGCAGAATCAATGTGGATCAATGTTTCCGTGCTGCTTATACCACTTTCTTAACCCTAACATCTCAATGTCGAAACAGAAATGAAGACTCCGCAGATTACAACATTTTTCCAATCTTTGTTTTGCCTCCAATTTGGGGAGCCCATTTGAATTGTCGATTCAGTGGTCTGTTCATAGCTGACAGGAGTGCCACTCTGTGTGGTGTTCTGCATTAGTAGACCATTTGCTTCAAGGTCTGAGGTAAACCAGTCTGGACATTCTCTTCTGACTTTTTTGCCCAGAGAACTGCTTCTCACTGGATGTTTTTGGACACTGCTCTGTAAAACCTACAGATGGATGTGTGACAATCCCAGTAGATCAGTCTTTCAGGAAAAAACTGAAAGTAGCCTGTCTACAATCAACAACCATGGCACATTAAGTCACTTAAATTACCTTTTGTCCCAATTAGTTGCTTTTTTATCTTCAGCAGGTATTGACCATGACTAAATGCACAAAGTTTCTTCTGTTTGATTGACTGATTAGAGGAACTTAAGAGGCATTCTGGGAATCTTATCTGTCTATATCAGTGCTGTTGTTAAAATCTATAGTGGGGAAACCAAGCACTAAAAAAGCAATTTATCTGGTAGTGACACTACTGGATCGGATTGATTAAAATATATTTTTTCCCAGTAGATCTTCATCCTAAATAGTAATAAGCCATTGTAAACCTGTATCCATATTTGTTTGTATTTGTTGTTCTTTTTAGGTCTAGGCCATGGGGATAGCTAAGAGCAAACCCAAAGAACAGGGCCAGAACTCAAGTCATGTGGATGGAAGCAGTGGCAACATCAGCACACATCACCTCAGCTCAGGCCAGCAGAGCCTCACGCCAAGCAGGAGCCTGCCAGGGAATGGCATGTTTTTCGGTGCCCAGAATTTCACCAACAATGCTGATTTGCCAGTGTTTGGAGGAGTAGACTCGATGAACAGCCTCATTTCACCTCATCGCAGCACCATAACAGCAGGTACCAGGAAAAATCATCTTACTGGTTTCACAGTAGTGCTTAATGTCAGGTTAATGTAATTAATTTCTCATGAGAACATCTGTGATCTTACTGGCATGCACAAATGCTATGAAGTTGGAGTTTGTGCTTACTTGTAGGACACCATATTTATAAAATGCAAGGCAAGAAATAACATTCACATATGCAGTGTTGCTTGAAAATCTGTGAATATTAAGTAAAATTTAGTTAGATTTTTTCTGTCTTAGTTTGTAAGAAACTGTTGTTTGGTTTATGTACACCTTGTTTCAACACTTATTGTCAATTTTATCAGTTCCATTTACCATATGGGTGCACTTGGTTCTGTAGTTCTTCAGTAGTCCATCTAATTATCTACATGCTTTATTAGTCCTCTTTACTCTTCTCTAATGGTCAGGACCATGGTGTTGGAGGAGAGTACAAGTATGGCCTGTTTAATGACTGCATTGTGTTCTGTGAAAAAAAGGATGACGCTGATTAAAATAGACATTCACCAGACATTTTTATAGTCAGACAGTATTTTTTATGCTACTGTAGTGTTAATATAAAGCATATATTTCCACAAAAAACTGTGTAAAAGTGATACATGAACGCAACATCCATCATTCCTAATGCTATCTCATTTGTAGTTAATGAAGATTTACAGTATTTTAGAAAATACAGTGCCTCGCACTGAGAAGGTCTTTAGTTTGATCCCAGGTGGAGATGTCTGGGTCCTTTCTGTGTAGAGTTTGGATGTTCTCCTCTTGTCCATGTAGGTTTGCTCTGGGTACTCAGGGTTCCTCCTACAGTCCAGTTATTGTGAAGGAACATAGTAGGTGGGGACCTGGTCTTACTGCGTGAGGATGCTCTGATAGGAAGTCCAATATCCAGTTGCACAGCGATGGGCTAAAGCCACTGGTTGGGTTAAGTGTTGAGCTTACTGGGAATGCTTGGATCAGAAGCAGTAACACCACAAACTTTTCTGTCTTTTTTAAAGTGTTCTACTCTTTTTCCACATGAGTCTGGACAATAAAAACAAAGGAAATTGTGTATTTTGTAGATCTGTTGCTCATATGTGAAAACCTATGTGAGTAATGCCAGAATGATAGCTGCTTCATAATAGCAGATGTAAGAGCAACCGGTTGGTCATTGAGGTTGTTGATGCTCGTTATCCTTGAGCTTTAGTCATTATGATGGCTCACTCCAGATGGCTTGGGATGGCTCCTTTGGATATTGCCAAATGCTTTTAAGGGTATTCCTTTACTACTCGTCATGGTACACTGTTGGGGTCAGCAAGTGTGACTTGACTCTCCACAGAGCAGAACACAAGGGCTCAGTGTGAAAACCTGTGCATGTTCTGAGGTCAGAATTCTTGTCTGTGCTGCTGTAATAGTTATCAGAGCAAGAGAAGATAGTGTTGAGTTCATTTATTAGTATGATGTTCTTGTGCAGCTTATATAAACTGCTCACAAAAATGTGCACTTTATGTGAGCAGTGTAGTGTATATACTACATAGAATACTATAATGGTATATAAGGTTCTACTAAACACTTGTTAAACTTCTCTGTTCATTATACGTTTCACTTATGATGGATATGTCGGGATGTATCCTCATCGTAACTCGTAACATCGTAAGGGAGCACCTGTACAATTCAACAGTGTGGATTTTCTAGGGGTCTGGAACAGTTTAATTGAATTGATTAATTTTTCCTTATGGGTACTCCTCATTCACAGTTCTTGACAAGAACTGTACCCAGATGTATTGTGTTTTCAGTCATTTAGGTCATTGAAACTATCTAGTGGTGACTGATGACTGGTCTTGTGGATGCCAGTCAATGGGAGTTATTGATTAATATTTGTTTCTTTCTTAGGAGGTGTTACAACATTTGTGGCATTGTATGACTATGAGTCACGCACTGCCTCTGATCTATCATTCAAGAAAGGAGAAAGGCTTCAGATAGTCAACAACACGTAAGAAACCACACACATTCCCTGTCTTTAGTGTGTTATTGAACAGCATATCCAATAATACTTTCTTCTTCATCAAGAATAAAAGCCGAAAGCATTAAGAAAATCCATTTATTTAAAAAAACAGCTCTGTTCATAAATAACACTTTTCCCCCCTACTAACAGGTTTTCATTTTGTGCCATTTCCAGAGGCTTTATGTACATGCTTCTTTGCTGCACCCTTAAGACCCAAGCACTTCTAACACTGATGACTGAAATTATCAGAATATTAACATTTTGTTTTATTAAGCATTTTCTTTCCTGTGTTATCTGATCTTAGGAGTATAATATATAAAGTGGCAGCTGTGCATGCTGAAACAGTTCACCACAAGTCTGTCAGTTACCCTCTAGATAAAGAAACATTTACTTTTATTCGTTTGGCATACAGTCTTATGCTTGGGAATTTAAGATGTTTAAACAGTTGCAAAAACACAATAATCCAAACTTGGGGGATATTTCATTGGAGATATTTCATTTGAATATTTTACAGTATTTAGCAGACGCCCTTATCCAGAGCAACTTACAAAGTTATAAAACACCAACTGCAAACTAACTACCGCGCAGAATATGAAGATCATTGCGAACTTGAACATATTTTGTTATCAGTTACATCACAAAAGACACCGTGGCAATTCAGGTGGTCTGAAGTATGCAAACAACACATTTATGGTGTGTAATAAGTTGACAGCAATTTATACAACAGAAGTGCAGAAGATATAAGAATACAGAGGATTGGTGTGGGAATCTTATTCCTTCAAAAAGGAGACAAGACACTGAGTTTGCATGTACATAGTATTTTGAGAACTGCAGAAAATCAGGTTTTGTCAGGAAACTGATTAACAAGTACACATGCGCTTGATTAATCAGATAATTCTGTAGTTAAGGCTTGGTGTGGCAAGGAGTAAAGAATATCAACATCAAAGAACTAGAGCAGGAGCATTCAAAGCATCAGAGCATCAAAGTTCTGTGTTGTAAAGCAAAGCAACGTAAAAGCAGACAGACAAGTAATTGAGTCTGGAAATGATGAGAGCTCGTACTATGATTTGAGAAATTTTTTTTTTTTAGAAGTGACGTATTATTTGGATGATGTGCAAAATAATGTGGTCTGAAAAATGAAGGTTGTTGTGCAAAATAACACCACAGTTTTTTGCTCTGTGAGCCGAATAGATAGTGAGGCTACGTTGATTTAGAAGACCAACAATGGGAAGGTGAAGATTCAGGTGTTTGTTTTGCCATCCAGGCAGTCAAAAAGGCAGTTGGATATATTTTGTGGAGCTTGAGAGGTAGATGGAGGAACAGAAACATTAATGTGAGTATCGTTTGCATTATGGTGAAAGGAGAAGTGATGTTATCCAATCACTGATTTAGAACTGGAGCAGACCAAATAGCTGATCTCTGAAGAACTAAAAGCGAGCCTCACCATGCAACCTGGTATGATTTGATCTTGTAGGTTTGAAGAAAACCAGAAAGAGCATGGCAGCCATTGCCTACGCTTGAAAGAGTAGAGGTGAGAATATGGTAATTCAAAGTATCAGACCTAGAATTTTCTGTCAGTTAAGAGAGTTGGGAACAGGCTTCTAGCTCCAAAGCTTTTGATTGATGACACTCTGATGCCAGTGGTTTGATCCAGAACATTTACTCCGCCTATGTTGTTTGCATGTCCTCCCTGGCTATTCCACTCCATGAAGAAAGTTGTCCAGTGTATGACTAGTTATAGTACTTTTTTCCTGTTGGGAAAAGTAATTAATTTTGCTTACATTGTTTTTTTTTTCTTTCCCTTTGCATGTGGATAAGCTGGTGGCAGCACTGATCCTATAAAAAAAATAAGATGTTGCTGCAAAGATCAAGGTTTGGTTAGCCCAGGACATTGCTTAGATTGTCAATGAGACCTGTGTAGTCGTGTCGAAAAGTCTTGAGAATGGCACATTTCATTTTCACAAAGTTTGTATTTATGCTAGTAAAGGATGATCAGCTGAATTGCAATGAATTACAAAGTCATTCCCTGCCATGAAAATGACATAATCACAAAAGCACTGCATTTCAGCAGTCTTTTCTCTCTTAACCATGGTTACCTCCAAGGAAACATGTGCAGTCATCATTGAATTGCATTAAAAGGGTTTCACAAGCAAAAACATTGGTTCTTGTAAGACAGCCTTCCCCGATTAACCAGTTATCAAACCATCAATAATTTCAAGGAGAATGGTTCAGCTGAAGAAGGCTTCAGGGTACCCAAGAAAGACAAAGAAGCATCAGGACCATCTCCTAAACCAGATGCAGCTACAGTATTATGCCCCACTGCAGAGCTTGCTCATGAATGTCAGAGTGTGTGTGTGTGCGTGTGTGCGTGTGTGTGTG
>JAUZST010037473.1:0-27567 GCA_034779995.1 Parotocinclus haroldoi | reverse complement strand
ACACACACACACACACACACACACACACACACACACACACACACACACACACACACACACACACACACACAAAAAGGACCTTGAGTGAGATCATAAACTGTCAAGTGCTCAGTTTTGGATAAAGGCTTTTGTTAAATGTGTAAATGTATTCATGAATACCTTTTACAATTACTCTAAGTTTTTCCTCAAAATATGTGCAGATTAACATTTAAGAAATTCATCAAGTGCCTTTAGACTTACATAAGCGAGTGGGATAAACAGTCCTTTCTCTGTAAAGGAAAGTGTGTTGAAATGATTGTCTGTAATAAGAACACATAAGTCACATATGTCAAATGGAAGAGATGTTAGAAATGGTGAGTAACCAGTCTAAATGTTTTTGTAGGTGCAGGGTGTATTACGGAGACACTGGAATCAGTATCGGATGCAGTTCGGAAGTGCTGTGGCTCAATCTGAGGCTCTTAGGTCGACATCGTACACGGCCTCGTCCATTACAGAGGTGCAGGGCTGCTACAGCATCGATGGCCACTGTGAACACTTAAACGGCAGGAACTACCTTGACACAGACAAATCGGAGAATTCCTTCAATTGAGCGTACTGCTATAGGTGACTGGACTGGTCAGGTTTACTATAAGCCTGCGTAGGCACATGACTGCACTTGCTTAACCTGTACACAGAGCTCTTCGTAAGGATGAAGGAAGGATGAAGCAAGTCCTCAGCTCTCAAAATGCCTTATCTTACACAGTGCTTGCTACAAAGAGTCTATGTTGTTTAAAAATACACTACATTAAGGGTGGTGCGTTAATCTGTTACACTGTTAATAAGCCATTGATTATGTTTGGTTAAGTACTGTTTGTGATACATTAACTACTACCTAGTAAGGAGTTCATTACTTAGCAGAGAGATTTAGTATACTATTAACTCTAGAGAATTACATTTTATCAACAATTAACAATTTTATATACTCAGTTCTACCTAATGCCTAATGTTTTTACAACTCTTGTAAAAATGTACATGTACATTTGGTCTAAACATGGGCTACATTTACAAAGTAGGCAAAGGTGTCCTAGATCCAGTCTTTTTTGTTATATTTGACACAGATGCGTTGTCTTTGGTGCAGTGTGAATGGAAAAAAAAATCACTGAATCTGACATTTTACTTCCGATTTTGGACACTTTCATATGTGGTATCAAAATCTGAACAGCCAGATTGGAAGTTTTCAGTGCCGAGATAGTGACAGACCTTATAAATACAGGTATTTACAAAAACAAAAACACTAAGAAGGAGTAGTTGGAATTGAGTAAAACTTTGTATTTGTTAATGTAATGATATGTAAATAATTACAGTATTAGAGTAAAAGCATAAGTTAATTTGGGAGAGATTTGGGCTTTGCATTTGAACACACAGCTGGGCCTGTAGATCCTCATCCATCATACCAGTAGCTGATGGTTGTGTCGGGATTTATGTGCTTACCGCATACTCATACGTGACTGTCGTCAGATACGTAACAGACCTGGGTTTGTCATTAAAGATTATGGGTCTCCTGTTCATGGCAAACCAAGTTTCTCGTTCATGACACAGCTGCAAATAAAGTCGCTGGTAGCTGGCTGTCATGTAATGGGCTCTGTGACAAAACTTCTATTGAGCATCTGAAAATAGCCTGCGCAGAGACGGGTGTGTAGTGAAGGTTTTGTCTGTGTCTGGATGGTGAACAACAAATCTGTGGGAGCTGCTTTTGCTTGTTGTCAGATCAAACAACCTCTGTACCAGTCTGTCTGGGCTATTCTGAACCTGTTTGATGGTTGCCCTCATGGAACCACAGCTCCCAAGACCTCCTGGCAGCTAGGTCAGCCCATCTTCCATGGATGACAGTTTGTCCAAATGACCATCCTGCTTCTCTTAGTCCAATGGTGTGCCTCCTCTCAATGTCAACTGGGCAAAATATCTTTGAGTGTGTGGTAGAGGCACATCTACCAGTCAACAATCTCTTTCCAATAGGTACACCATAGAGCAGTGGTGGAAGCACTTTTATTCCCTAAGGTGACACAGTGTCTAATCAGACCACACCTATAATCTTTTACATATCCTCCTAAGATGAGGACATTTTTAAAGAAACAGGCAAACTCAGCCACAGGAGAATGTGGCAAGTTTAAAAGTAGAATAAAAAGCTTGGTTTAAAGAAATCAAGGATGCAAACCAAGAAATGACCATGCCCTTTTTATCATTAACTAACTGCCTGTTACTGCTGACTTTATTTTAATTAAAAGCAAGTCAGTTTAGGCAAATGAACTGTTCAGACGAATGTTGGCTGTATATCATATTAAAAGGATTTTTTAAGAAAATTTGATTTGGAAAACCCTGAGAGCGTTGATATTTTGCTATTATTGATGGCACATATTAAAGGGGGGGAAAGCAGCTTAATGTTCAGACTCTTCAAACTCGAAACACTTTTACACTTTGTGATACATTCCGAACCACCTTCTACAATCAAAAGGTTCTTAATCACCTTTTCCTTCATACATTTTAAAACTTATTGAAAAAAAAAAACATAAAAAATTTGGCTTGCGCAGAAGTCTGGGAACCTTTCCAGATAATCCATTTGTGCTATTAGAAGGTCGCAGATCGTAATTGACTTGTTAATGTTGATTAAAAGGTGAAGAAATATTGAAAGGAATTAAAAGATGAACAGTGTATTTTAGTGGTTTTTTATAGACTGTTAATTTCTGGACCCCAAGAAAATGTAGAGACATCTTGTTAAATATGATATATCAAATGAATATAGACGTCATGGAAACTTGTCAGAACCAACCAAGAACTAATACTAAAGAACCAGTACTAATGTTTATGAAACATTGCCACATGGGAGACACCCTGATCCCGTGCACAGGACAGAACTTAGCTCCCGTGACCCAAGAAACTCAAGAATTTTGGAATCCTGCCCTCCAAAAAAGGCTAATCACTCCACCACTTGGCTATGTGGGTTCATATCCCATCTCTGGTAAGGTGAGACTGAAGTTGCGTTTTTTAAGTTTCAAGTTTAAAAGGAGGCTTGATACTTGATTATCATATTGATCCATGACCAGGGGTTTCACAGTGTGACACATAATACAAGTAAGTATACCCAATTACGTAGGATTTATTATGCTGCTATGGCTTATTACCGTAGTTTTATATAACATATTACCACCACAGTTTACTAATGTATTAAATAGGGGTAATTATTAATTACCCATAATCAACAAATTCATAATCACCCTTAATGTAATGTGTTGCCAGTTAGAAATACAGTATTTATACCTTCCTGAAGTCGCTTGGTTTCTCTGTAAAGGCACAACTTGTAAATATCCTCATTTTATAATATTTACTCTTAATTTGCGTGTAGTTTGCATACAAGTATAGTGATTTATTTGAACAACATATCCTTTCAGAGAAAAGAATATATCAGGAATTTCTACTACTTACTGTACACAGTTATGTATATCATTTACAGCATCACTGTACTCTGTAAATTAGTAAATTGTGTCCTTTATATTTTTATGTAACAATGTGCACACCGTTTGTCTTATCTGTGGTACATTAAAAATGAAGTCAAATGCATTTATCAATCACGGAGTAGACTGATTCTGATTGAGTTTGCTATCATATACAATATATTGCAAAGAATTTACAAATAGGAGTGCAAAAAGTGCAGTTGTTCTGATGGTGGAAAAGGCTACTTAATGAAAGACATCTGAGGGGAACAAACAGTTTGACGAAAAGTTAACTCTGATGTGGTGTCTAAGCCTCAAAAAGGTGTCGAATACTGTCTGAATGCCCAAGAAGTCGACAACAAGAACACAACAACAGCAGATTACGCTCCTGTCGTCCAAGAAAACACACTATCATGGGCACAAGCTTGCTGGAACTGGGCAGATGAAGATTGCAAAACGTGACATGCTGACAGTAGAGAAAGAATTTGGCTGTTCACATTAACGCAGCTTGCCTTGCCAATACTGTTATACTTTTGGGATCGAGGTGCAGTGATATTTTAATCATTGGCTTTCAATCTTTTATTTAGTTTTGAATATGTGGTTTACTCAGACCACATTAGCATTAAAGTAGCATTGATAGATGATGTGACTATTTTATTGGTCAACAACCTGTCGTTAAACTGCTCATACCTTTAAATTAAGATATGAAAATATATCAGTTTATTAATCCTAAAAGGAAACTGCAGCATCACAGTAGGCAAAACATTTCACAGCCTACAGATAGAGATTTTTTTACTGAAAGAGTGGTAAGAATGATATAGAAGAGAAAGAATCTGTTATCTGTATACATCACTTGTATCGTAAAATCAGTTGTATAGTGAAATAACAGACAATAAAGCATAATAGTAAATTAGTGTGTAGTGCTGTATAGTGTAGCTAAGCATAGTTCAGACAGAAGGACATCAGTAGTGTCCCTGCAGTAAGTAGACTCATTATAAACCCTTATTTCTGCAGTTGGAAGAAAAGACATCAAATTGCGTGCTCGCGCAATGCAGCTGTAAAACTAATCCACTGAACGTGCCTTACTGTTTCTCCAGAAGCTACCATCTCCAGAGAGTCCAGCTTGACTCCTAAAATGGAAAGTGCATTCCTAATTAATTTGCCCAGCTTATTCAGTGCACATTTGTTGCTGCTGTTTCCTAAACACACAACATCATAGGAATGAATTTGTAATTAAAATTACATTTGACATTAAATGTAGTTTGCTCTTTGAAAAGTTCAATGATCACTACCATGGGAACCAAATTTACTGCTTTGGTGTTCAGACACCACTTCACTGGGTGATTACTATTCCTAATTACCCATTCAACTGACGACTTCAAAACAATATTGTCTACCTAAGAGAACCGATAGTTATTCTTTTAGTATACTGTATACACTGATAATAAACATTGTGTTCACTATGTTTTATTTGTTTAGTTCAAACTTCTGGAATCAATTATGCATTCTTCAGATAACTAAACTGTTAACTATCGCTGCTCTCCAATGATCCTTCGGACTGAGATATTAAGAAATTAAGGAATGATGTCTATTGAGGGTTTCTCATAGATGACCTAACATAACCCAGCATGGGCTATGGTTTGGGACCATTGTCCACTGAATGAGTTTAGGCTGTTGGACAGATTACTTAACATTTGTCTTTTGGTCTAAGGTTTAATGACTACAAATGTATTTAATCCAAAACTAACTGCTTGACAGTTCCTATAAGGTGACTGTGCTGATATATTGTGTTTGGGTTTTGCCAAACAAGATGTTATGCATAATGACAGGTACATCATTTGACAGACGCTCTTATCCAGAGCAACTTACAATGAATACAATTACAATTCAAGCAATTGTTGGTTAAGGGGCTTGCTCAGGGAGCCAACTTTGAATCCTGGACCTTCGGGTCCATAGTCCAGTACCTTAACCAACAGGCTACCACAGTGCACAATGACCAAATATCTCCATCACTTACTAGTGATAGAGGCTGGATCCACGATTCAGACACTCGAGCTAAAAATGGCATGCAATGAGATAATGTACACTGTTTACTAGAGAAAAAGTGGAAGACTGGAGCATGAGAGGCAGGCATGCAACAGAAAAAAACTCTTATGGTCACTGGGCGCTCTCTTAGCAAAGCCATGCTTGTTCAATCATGTATTCAAATCATTTGCCCTTTGACTAAGGCTTTGGCTGTAGAAAATCGAATGTAAAATTGGACATGGCCTTATACCTTTTCCTAGAATGATCAGCAGCAACAATGTATTCTCTTGGGGTCATGTCTTATGTTCTTCTGTGCATGCTGTAGACTCACACCTGAGGCTCCAGAACACAGCATTTCCAAAAATTGTGTTTACAGCAGCAGATACACTTCATTGTGATGGAATCATTTTGTGCATTAGATTAGAAACACCTCAATGCCAATTATTCTGTTCATGATTGTGGAAGTCAGACTATTTTTCTGAATGTTGGGTTACTTTTGGGAGAAAATTGATACATATTTAAACTTGATGTGGGTGATTTTGTTACATGAGGTGAAGGAGGTTAAGTAGGTAAGAACCATACAATTCCTATTTCGGGTCTGATAAATTAAAACACTGAATAGAAGTTTACACACCCTATGATGGTGTGTAAATGCATCGTTGTAGTTTAGAAATCTATCCATGCTGTATAACATTTTGATGTTTTTCTTTGCAGCTGTATTGGTGTGCCAATTAACTCTCACAACATGGGTGGTGTGTCTGTGCCCTGATGTAATTACAGATAATTAGCACTCTGTTCTTGGCAGGAGTAACAGACAGTAACTGCCTGACTCCTTGACCTCTTTATGTTTGTGTGTGTTTGTCCATACAGATGAATCCATTGCTGAGTACACAGGTTATTAACAAGATAGCATAACAACAACACCGTTGATATCAGGACATGGTGAAATGTGTTATTCCGGTTCCCTAGAAACAGTATCGCACATCAAACTTCTCCTCAGAATGGGATATTAATAGAAAAGAGGAGGATGTTGGAGGATGAAAATCCTGCCTTTGAACGCTCCAAGAATCCAGACTGGGTTGAAAAAAAAGAGTCCTGTTCTAAAAAGCACCACATTCATGCAGTCTCCAGAGAAAATGAGAATGTTCAGCTTTTGGTTATCTTCCAGTGTATTTACCTTTGCTTGCCCATTATCACATTCTAATCGGATGTATTTCCTCTGCCAGAGTAATCATAAGACCAGTCTTTGGCTGAATCTTGAATTTAAATGGGGATAATTACTGCAGGGCCTTTGCCATACAGGATCCAACAATTGTGCTGTACAGACAGCAGCACATTTTCCAACTTAACAGGAAACGTGTTAAAAGATATTTATTGTCTGGGCTGGGTTTTATTATACTATTTAATTTTAGACATTAACAAGCAATTTTATAGTGTACTAATGATGCAATGACCATGCTTCTTTTGTGTTTCCCTAAAAAAGTGTTTAAAGTACTTTCTTACTCTTTTTATGTCATTTAGCAAACACCCTTATCCAGAGCAACTTATAATTGATATAATCCAAGCAATGGTGGATTAAGGGCCTAAGGGCCTTGCTCAAGGACCCAATAATGGCAGCCATGCAGAAATGGGTTTAAAAACCTTGGACCTTCTCGCCCATAGTCCAGTCTACTAACTCTATCTCAACACCAGCTCATCAACAAACATTGTTATCTGTTCAGTCAATATTCTGGTCGCTTGAAGGAGCTTGGGATAAAACTAAAACATTACCGTCACTAAACATCAAATATTACACTTGTAAATCATGCTATTTGGACTATGGTGGCCTAGTGGTTAAGCTACTGGACTATGGACCAGAAGGTCCAGGGTTTCATTCCCACCGCTGCCACAGTTGAGTCCCTGAGTAAGGCCCTTAACTCACAACTGCTTGGATTGTAAGACTGTATTAACTGTAAGTCGCTCTGGATAAGGGTGTCTGCTAAATAATGTAAATGTAAATGAAAAATCTGTGTGTGTACATGACATAACTCAGTTTCAGTTACTCAATGTGTGGTCCTATACATTGCAGCCTTCCATGTCCATCTCCAAATATATACTGAAATCCCTAATGACATAACGTCTGTATGCTGCAAGATTTCAAGATTCTGACTGCACAGAAAAATGTAATACTTATGACAGATGACGCTCTCCAGATTGACCTTTGCTCAACAAATAAAGGTCATGATTTAGGCCCTGGGAAGCTTGCATTTCTCAGTGGCTTCATCATCACTGAGGTGATCCAGGGATTTTGCACTGAGCCACAAGACAGCGTTAAGAACTATGATTTCACTACGACTGGGAATTGACTGCCAAACCAATAAACTTGAATCATAACTGTGATCATTAAATGCCTATAAAATTATTGCTGCCTTTTAAAGTAGTTGAACTATAGTCTTTTTGAACATTATTGTTTAGAGTTAACTAGACTTAAGACTCTCTAGTTAGATCACAATGCTGCGGAGCCAGGAATATAAGGAGGGCTGTGTGAACAAAGTACCCATGTTTGTATACTCTAAAATGAATTATTTTGTAAGATCTGTTTGAGTACTGCCATTTGGAATTGATAAGCCTGGATTTCTGTTGGTCCATTGTCCATTTCTTCTAAAATTATGTTTCAAATGTATTATTGATTATTGAATATTGAACCATATTAGCAATTTCATTTGATAGAACCCGAACAAAACAAAAGAAAACAACATTTACCTTATTTAGCAGACGCCCTTCTCCAGAGTAACTTACAATTCATACAGTTTTACAATCCAAGCAATTGTGGGTTAAGAGCCTTGCTCAGAGACCCAACTGTGGCAGAGTTGGGATTTAAATCCTGGACCTCCTGGTCCATAGGCCAGTACCTTATCCACTAGACCACCACAGACCTAACAGATGTCCCTCCTAACCACATTTTATAAATGGCTTTAAGGATCAGAATATCTATACTGATGTCAGACTGACAGATTATTTGAATCAACACTCCAAAGAATGGATTTCACTTACTCTAATAGTGATGTTTTATCTCGCTCCTATTAAACCATGGCATTGCACATGAATTGAAGGAAACATTAAAACTATACAAAAGAATTTCTAAAGACCTCAGTGGTCATCGGTTCACAATAAAAGATATGGTCAACAAACAGAGGAAATTCATTACTGTTGGTACTCTTTCTAGAAGTGAGTCTCCTAAAATTATCAGACCAAGTACACATGGTGCAACACTAAAGAAGTTGTGAAAGACCTCAAGGGAATTCTTGTGAGACTGAACAAATGTGGTGTTAATGGAAAAGGAAACCACTGCTTTCACAGACTTGAAACTTTGTGACAGAAATGTTTTGCTTGGATGAAAAAAAGAGTTATGTCAATAACAGATAGTGAAAAAAATGAAGAAATTCCCACTTTAACCCAAAACGAGATTACTGTGGCAACACCGTAACTCTGATCTTAGATGTCTCTTATATACAACATTAACTTTATACACTATAACAATAATTTATTGTTTCTTGTAAATCATAGTTTTACGAGCCTATTTAAACATATTTATTTGGCTTCTTTTAACGTCGCTTTCGGCATTAATTTGCTGTATACTTACTATGTGTAACACTTTTCTATTATGATGTGATGATAATATGATTAATAATACATTGCTTTGAATTCGTTGAGTACTAAAAACAAGATTTCTTTTTAAGTTATGAATACAACTACTTCCATTTATTGCAATTTATTAATAAGTTAATGATTACCACTTTATTTATTTATTGATGACATTTATTTTGCAATAAGGTTGACATGAAACTGTAGCATTTCAGAGAGCTGATTTAACTGCTCACAAGAAATGTAATGTTATATCTGCTAGATCAAAGGTTTATTTGACTTGTGAACAGCCTTGAACAGATTTTCTTTGTTTTAACTTCTCAATGGGACAGACGACGGAAAGCTTATGAGATAAGCTCTTATCCCAGTGCCCACATGCTTGAATTTTACCATACCTTCTCTAGTCAGCATTCCATTTCAACAGCTATGACATCACCATCCTCACCAAAGGGATATGGGAATTGTAAAAAAAGGAAGAGGAAGGTCAAAAAGCGACAATGAGATATGGCAACAGTCTAAAATGTTTTGAAAACAAACAAATAAATAAGAGAGCAATTCAATGCAATAATGCAAAAAATCTCATCCTTCCCTACGGAATCAATCCACACGCAAACAGTCCGTATAACACTCCCAATCTAGTGTTGATAGCCCTCTCACCATAAGCCTGACTTTACATTCTTTCACAGTATGGAAAAGAAATATTGTCTCATTCTCTTCTCATTCTCACATTCACTTTCAAAACTATAAAGCCTAGCGAGAGCAGTATGTTTTTTGCATACTTTATGTATGATATGCTTTTAATGTATGAACAACCTGTAAATTTGTGAACCTGCAAAGTTGCTTGAATAATAACTCCAAATACATTGTGGTGTTACTGCAAGCAGAATGACACATTATTTAGCCTGAGCAGCTTTCATTAGCTGCTATGAATGCAGATATTATGGTAAAAAATACACATTTACACTGCTCGTTATTAGCTGCAATTATTAACACACCGGGCGCAATGCAGGAACAACCTTAAACTGCGCACCAATGCATCACAGGTCACAGACAGTCGCACACTCATTAGCACATTCACACACTAAGGGTACTTTGGAAACAAAAGTTAACACAACATGCAGGTCTTTGGAATGTGAGAGGAAATCAGAATACCCGGAGGAAAAAATGCTTAATGTTAAATACATGACAAACAACTTAAAAATGCTCTTGGAATTCTCAATTATATTGATATTTAAATATATTTTACCCAAATCTGTATATTAAAAATAATCAAGTGATATGCCTGTGCACCATTTAAATAATGTTTTATTGGAACGTATTAATAGTTTTATTATTAATAGTTTAGGCACAGCAGTCTTAGATGTTAGCCATTGGTGGTGACCTGAGTTTGAGTTCCACTGGTGCCCTCCAGTTGAGACAGCTGTCACGCAGACACACAATTGCCATGTCTAGGGGGAAGGGAGACTGAGAGGGTAATCATTCCCTGATGGTAAAACATAGACTGCTGCCATGCCATACTATGTTCTGGTATCCTGTGAAGACTGTAAATCATCCTACATCCAGTGAGTACCAGCGTGCTGGTATAGGTTCCTTTGGTGGGCATTCCTGAGCCTTGAACACACTCTCACTGATTTTTGTTGTGTCTCTCCTCATACAACTGTCAATAATCATTGCTGACCAGGAGCGCCCTACAGGTATAGCTGCAGAGATGCACCGACCTATACATGTAGCTATTACTTTTACGCTCTTGATTTTATGTCTGAATGCTTCTCATGCATCCAGCATGAGCATGGGACTGTGGTAGCCTAGTGGTTAAGGTACTGGACTTTGGACCCAATGGTCCAGGGTTCAAATCCCACCTCTGCCAAGATGCCACAGTTGGGTCCCTGGGCAAGGCCCTTAACCCCAGATAGTTTGGGTTGTAAGACTGGATAAGGGCGTCTGCTAAATGACATAAATGTAAAAGTTAACTACAAGGACCTTTCTATTTAGATCTCTTGACATAGTTTAGGATGTACCAATACCACTTTTTGTCATACCAAGTCCCTGCATTTGGAGGGTGTATCAGAGTATCAGAATATCAGTATAATAACATTACAGTTCTTACAATGACTTCCAAAACATGTTGTATTTTCATACAATGATCTGACTTTAACAAAATAAAATATACATCATGCACATGGATTGTTTAACATCCAGTTGTGCTAAACACTCCCAACATAAAATACCATAAAGTATTTTCAAAATGCTGACATTGCTTCTTTACCTACCTGCCAACATTGTGAACGGTGCCATGTATCGCAAGGTCCATTGAGAGATTCTTAAGCTGTAGCTGTATGAGTTGTAGGGGGTTTCTCAGGAATTTAGCTAGGAGTACAGGTAATTATCTGTCCTTTCTATCCTGTAGCTTTTGACAGGTTTCTGTTAAAATAATAACCCAAATTCAACCTTAGATGCTAATTCTAACTGTGAGTAGTATAGTGCAATTAAAATAGAGTGTATTTTACAATAATAGATTTTAGAGTTTACCCCGGGAGAGTGGAAAATGCAGCTCTGGTAATTACCAGACCTGAACCTTTGTTTTAATGCATTGCTTATGCAAAAACATTTGACATGCAGATTAATTTACTTCCACTTGGTGCTTTGTGTAAAGGAAGGACAAAGGTGTGGATAAATAAGCGTACAATTTACTATGACTCTGTAATTGTGCCCAAAGTTGTGTGTTCATGCCATTAATTACTGAATGCCCAGTCCTTCCACTTTCTATTCCACTGGCATTACCTCAACTGTGGAGTTTAGTACTAAACTTTACTTTCTTCATCATGTTTCGTAACGTTGTTTGTTTGCCATTACGTATTTGCATTGCTGATTTAACGTGAAAATGGTACTTGCATTTATAAGCACTCCAATAGTGATCACAAAATGTTTAGCAGTTCTATATGTTTCCATCCACCAGATGTGTGTACACTGAATGTCCATGAGGGTAGATTGGTTGGTATGTGGCAGCCTCTGGCACTAATGCTCCCACACTCAGATTTTATGCATTGCTCTCTCTGACTACTCACTGAGAGGAACTCACTCTGACAGATTTGTCCACGGCTGTTGCTGCTGATTTGCCACTCCACTGAACTTCCTTCTTACAAAGCAGCTCCAGGATCAAATATACTACAGTGTTGTGCAAAAGTCTTAGGCATTTTTTATTTTTCAGTTTATATTCTGCATATATTTTTTAAATTTATGCCCAGCTGTTTATCTACCCACTTTGCCAAGTATGATGTTTCCATGCCCATGCTTCACGCTTGGGACGATGTTCTCATCCTTTTTCTTTCACCAACACAGTGAGTGGAGTTCATACCAACAAATTTATAACCAAATTGGTCTTATGCCTCCTTGGATTATCCAGATGGTCATTGGTGAACTTTAAATGGGCCTGGGCATTTACTGACATGAACAGGGGGACATTGCATGCCCAGCAGGATTTTAATCCATAATCCAAGTGTTTTACTAATGGTTATCTTTAAGAATGTGTTTCCAGCTCTCTTCAGGTCATCGACCAGGTCCTCCTGTGTAGTTCTAGGCTATTTCCTTTCTCTTTTTCAGAATCATTCTTACCCACAATGTGAGATCTTGCATGGAGCCCCAAACAAAGGAAGTCTGACAGTCATCTTGTGTTTCTTCCATTTTCTAATACTTGCGCAAACAGTTGTTTCCTTGTCACCATGCTGTTTCCTATTGCCATGTAGCCCATCCCAGCATTGTGCAGGTATACAATTTTGTCCCTGGGCCCTTAGACAGTTTTTTGGTGTTGGGCAGGAGTGTTTTTGGTGTTTTTGGAGTGTGATTGATTAAGTATGTGGACAGATGTCTTTTATACAGGTAACAAGTTTAAACAGGTGCAGTTAATACAGGTATACAGTGCAGAACAGGAGGGCTTCTTAAAGAAAAACTAAAATCTTACAATGTGATTTTCTATGATGTGACGTTTACATATTTATTACCTATGACACATAACTACGTGTGTCTGTTACTGTGTTTGAAATTCAACGTAAACAGAGTGTAGTGTATGTACAGGACTGCAGACTCTTATATGTGAGTAATCCCTCCCAAACAAGCCCATGAAGAGCCTGAATTATGACCTGAATGTCTTACACTAACATATGATTTGCAGCTTTTTAGATTCTGAAGGTACAATGTGAACGCATCAGTTTATTATAACTATTCATGATTTCATCTGAATGGTTTCCCTCTGAAGGAGTCGAATATCATTGCCATTTGGAACACACTGCCATTCGTCAAAGTTGATTTTAAATGCAGTAAACTTAACTTACAAAAAGTTAGCAATTATAAATCATTCATTTTAAATCACTTTGTAAAGTACCTACATCAACCAAAAAATTGGTCAAAATTTAGTCAAAAAGCAACAGTTCCCAAAGTGGGGGTGTTCCCCAGGGGGGCTGAGGTATTTGTAGAGGGGTGCAGCAAGGCAAATCAATGAGGCATGTTTGCATCAAAAACATCTCAGACAGAAAAAATGAAGACTTGTAATGAATGTCTAGACATTAGTCTAAAAACTAGAAATAATTCCACTTCAATTGTGCGTTGTTGCTATATTTTTGTGACATTAAGAAGTTGTCGTTTAATTGTTTAAAATAAATTCATGTACATATGTGTCTGAGTGGGGGGAGCTGAGTTTCTCAAGATCTCACAAACTCAAACAAAAGCTTTTGTGTATCCTCATTTAACTCTTTTCTAGTTATACACTTTTGTAACTTACTCTTTCACTGCACATCTTTTCATTTTAGTCATTACATCTTTCCATGGCAGGTAAGATTTTGTTGTTGAGGGCTGCCACACCACTTAAAAACTTAATAAAGTGGACATCAAAATGCTAAATTCAGCAAAGCTTTTGTGAAACCATTAATGCTGGTTATGGAGCCTTGGCTATGGCATGTTTTCTTAACACAACCTTTGCAGAAACATACTTAATTTTAATATTGTATTACAAATTACAAAAATAAAACTACTGAGAACTTTTTTTACGTTCACAATCCTTACAAAATCACGATTGAATAATCTAGAAAGAAGGTCAAACTTTAATGGATTGTAAAATGTATGTTTTAGTTAGTAGGAAAAAAAATGCAAATTGCTAATGTTATGTGAAATTATTTTAATTCAGATTTCCCAATCAGCAAAACATGTGAGAACTTATCACTTGAATATGGACTGCAGTCAAGGTTCCTATTTACTAGTTTGATTCTGGAACAATATTAACACATCATTTAAATGAAAAAGAAACACTATATCTGTCCTTCCTGGATTATAGAAATGAAGGTTTTTTTGTTGTGGCAATAAGCAAATAAAACATGTTTGTCTCTTCTTGATTTAAAAGGAACACACAAATCATTTAACTATTAATGTGCTGAAATTAATTAAACTAATTACAATGCTGAAATAAATCGTTTATTTGTACTGAAAATATATGTTACTGATATAGTTTACTGTCTCTACAAAAAGTGGCCTCATTTGCCATGTCATCTGTCACGGGGCAGCTGGTTAGAATCCAGGAACCGAGTGACACAGTTTTATCCTCTGGGAGTGCTAGAGGCAAAACCAGTCCTTATGGAAGCTGCAGGGAAAAAGGACCCTGCCTTATTAAATATTTGATAAGTAATAAACAAAAATAAATGGTTCACGTGTGGGAAGGTATGTATGTGAACTGGATTTGGTTCTGGAATATTAGGTTTACTAGATATGCAGCGCATCACTGATCAAAATGAGTGAATGCACAACTAATGAAAATAGCTACAGTCAAAATGGTGTTCCCAAATGATAAAATCATTATCATCAAACTCAGAGAGAGCTTTCTTTCTCCCAAAAGTAACTTTCTTTTAGTTATGCTTGTTACCTGTCGCTTATTGTTACTTATCTCTTTCTTCTTAATCTACACCACTACTCTGATCCTCCAACTTCGTATTTTCAATTCCATCTCTTTTACTTCATTTTTAAGATTCTTCTGCAGGGTCCTCCTTTTGTAGATAAGAATATTTTCAAGCCTTAATTGGAATTTAAGGCTAAAGATTCAAGGGAATTTACTTTAATTACAGTGGGTGCAGAAAGTATTCAGACTCCTTTAAGAGTTTCACGCTTAGTTTCATTGCAGCCATTTGCTAAAATCTGAAAGTTCAATTTTATTTCTCATTAATGTACACTCAGCATCCCATCTTGACAAATAAAAAAAAGACATGTAGAAGTTTTTGTACATTTAATTTAAATAAAAAAACAACTGACACATGGTCATAAGTATTCCAGTACAAGCTGTCCATTTCTTCTTATCCTTGTTGGTTCTACTCCTTCAGTTGAGTCCAGCTGTGTTTAAGTGAACTGTTACACCTGTCTATATAAGACCTCACAGCTCACAGTGCATGTCAATGCAAATGAGAATCATGTGGTTGAAGGAACTGCCCAAGTAGCTCAGAGACAGAATTGTGGCAAAGCAAATATCTGACCAAGGTTACAAAAAGCATTCTGCAGCACTCAAGGTTCCTAGGAGCATGGTGGCCTCCATAATCCTTAAATTCTTCCCAATGTTTGAGACAACCAGAACTCTTCTTAGACCTGACCGTCCAGCCAAACTGAGCAATTGTGGGAGAAGAGCTTTGGTGAGAGAGGCAAAGAAAAACCCAAAGATCACTGCAGCCCTCTACCAGTCGGGGCTTTATGGCAGGGTGGCCCGATGGAAGCCTCTCCTCAGTGCAAGACATATGAAAGCCTGCATAGAGTACAGTAAAGAAAGATTCCCTGACTATGAGAAATAAAATTCGCTGGTCTGATGAGACAAAGATTGAACTTTTTGGTAATAATTCTAAGTGTTATGTGTGAAGAAAACCAGGCAGTTCTCATCACCTGCCCAATACAATTCCAGTAGTGGAACATTGTGGTGGCAGCATCATGCCATGGGGGTGTTTTTCAGCAGTAGGGACAGAATGGCTGGTTACAATTGAAGGGAAGATGAATGCGGCCAAGTACAGACATATCCTGGAAAAAAACCTGAGTGCTAAGGACCTCAGACTGGGCCAACAAGACAATGACCCCAAGCACACAGTTAAAATAATAAAGGAGTGGCTTCGGAACAACTCTGCAATCATTCTTGACTGGTCCAGCCAGAGCCCTGACATAAATCCAATTGAGCATCTCTGGAAAGACCTGAAATTATCTGTCTACCAACGTTCACCATCCAACCTGATGGAACTGGAGAGGATCTAGAAGAAAGAATGGCAGAGAATCCCCAAGACAAGGTGTAAAAAACTTGTTCAATTCAATTCAATTCAATTTTATTTATATAGCGCTTTTTACAATGTAACATTGTTTCAAAGCAGCTTTACAGTAATACAAGTCCTTAAAGGCCAATCCCAAGAAGACTCATGACTGTACTAGCTCAAAAGGGTGCTTCTACTAAATACTGAGAAAAGGGTCTGAATACTTATGACCATGTGATATTTTAGATTTTCTTTTTTAATACATTTGCAAAAACTTTCTACATGTCTGTTTTTTCTGTCATGATGGGATGCTGAGTGTACATTAATGAGAAATAAAATAAACTTTTTTGATAAATATAAAGGAGTTTGAATACTTTCCGTACCCACTATACATTGCTCTGTTAACACATTGTACAATTTCCCACATGAACCTCCCCAGCATCTTCAGTTATTTTTTATGCGTTCATGTGGGCATTTGATTAATTTTGGTTCCATCCATCCATTATCTTCCACTAAATCCACGTGGGGATTTAGAGACACTGATTAACCACTTTAGAGACACCATTTAACCTAACACGCATGTCTTTGGACTGTGGGAGGGAACTGGAGTATCCGGAGTAAACCCACACAGACACAGGGAGGACATGCAGACTCCACACAGAAAGGACCCAGTCTGCCTCACCCTGTTATTGAACCCAGGACCTTCTTTCTGTGAGTCAACAGGACAATTAATTGTTGAAAAAGACGTAGATATGTAAATACACAAAAAGTTTAATGTGTAACTACATTCATTGTTTTATACATATTTATTTCAAGTTTTCTGTCCCTAGCTGCACATCAGTCATCCCCACTCAAGCTCTGCACCACTCAGTCTGAGAGCCACTGCTTGGTAATCTCTTCATCCTTCTTTGCATTTTTCACTTTTGTGACAAATATTTAGTCTTCTTATGACTTCCCTAGATCATCCTCCCCAATTTCCTAATTTCCTTTCATATCTATGTATGTTTTCTTTTTCTTTTGTTGATCTCTTTCACAAACAATCAAACCCTTTACTGGAAGCCTCTCATATTAAAAAAAAACATCCTGGTGTTGGCTAATGGCTATTTTAAGCAGATTGTCAGCATATGATATGAAGAATAGCAGATAGTGAGAGTTTAGCTTGTTGAATGAGCTAACCCATGTTACTATGTTGTGGCTTCTGGGCAGTGTTTTCCAGGTGCATCTACAATATGCATAGATTTTGACAGTGCAAAGTTCATTTAAAATCTAGGCAAATGTGCATTAGTGTATTACTATATACTGTACATTATTATGGTTTTATCAAATTTGACTCCCCCGAATAAAAAAAGTTGGGACTGTACAGAAAATACAAATTAAAAAGATGTTTGCATGCTTTGTGTTGCGGTCTGATGCCAGGTCTCTTTTGAAAAATTATCAACAAGTCAACAGAAAACAAGTGACCATTTTTAAACTTTTCAATTATTTCTAACACATTTGTTGATGACTGGAGATCCTCTGTCCACTTATGATTTTCAAAGGCTCAGCCTTTTCTGGGCGCTGCTTTTATACCAAATTTAGATTATAATTATTTTATCACCTGTTTTAAATGATCGTTTTTTACCTCATTACTGGCCATAAATTGGCCCGTCCCAAATTATTCTGGCATGTGTTGCAGACCTGAAATGTAGGATTAGATGTTTATTAACAAATTAAATGAAGTTGAATAGACACAACATAAATTGTCCTGGATTCATACTGTCTGCAGTGACATAAAAGTCAAAGTACATGTAAGGAGCATTGCATTTATTTGTATTTATTTGCAGTTTCCATACCGCCATTTTTCGGTCAATGGTTTCTCTATACCTTTAATAACTATAAACTACTTTCTCATAAAAGACCATTATGCAAGTTCATCAGAGCACAATTTTGTATGATTGAATCAATACATCTCTCTGGACTACAGATGACTGAACATAAAATAAATGTAAAGCCCAGCAACACTGTGGTCACTGCTTATTAAGGCCACAGCATTGCTAAGAAAGGTAACTCACACAGTGTTGGCCTAATACTGGTTCTTTCCACCTATATACTATTTTCATTGCTATACAAGGGTTCTAGAAATAGATCCAGAACAAATTAGAACAAACTCTGATTAGCAACAAATCTGGTACATTTTAAGGTATCTTCTTTGACAGGCCTTGTAAAATTGCTTTTAACTATAGCTAATAGGAAAGTTCCACTAATAATCTGGCAACCAACTACATCTGTCCACATTTCCAATGCCCTCAAACTCCACTCAGCCTTACTGAAAACCCAAATAAAACATTGTGGAAAATCTTAGCAGAAATGTCTAACAAGCCTGATAGGCATTTGTCTAACGAGACAGCCGCAATTCGAATCCAGGAAGTCACAACAGATCTCAGAGGAATAATCTCAAGAGCTGCAAGACCTCTGAGGAATATAATATCACTCAGGTCAGTGCCACAGCAACAAACAAGACTTGACAGAACAGGGGTTCATGGGAGAGAAGCAAGGGAATATCTCCTAATAATCATGAGAAATACTGGTGCTCCTATATGGTGCTTTTTTGCTGCTAAAAGCTCCTTTAGCAACAAGAGCTGCAACTTTTGCTACTTTTAACAATCAGTCTTAGTCCCTGTGTCAATAATTTATGTCATGATGTCAGAGAAGAGCAAAAGTGGTTGCTATGTTCATTAACTTCATATGAGATGTTGAGCATTTAATATTGTTGAAGCTGTTCCTGAGCAAGTTTATATGCTTCTGGTCTTCTGGAACAAGGCAACAAGTTTAAAACTTTTTCAAGAACAATTCAAGCAAGAACATCATACAAACATTGGGTCTGAATATACTTAGAGATAATGGCATAACCTAATGCAAGCTCTACTGCTCTGCGAAACCTTTATGAAATGTTCATGAAATCATAAACAGCACGAAATCAGACCAAACCAACAGTTTACATCAGTGGTTAGCTAAAAGTCATTTGGAACATCAGAAACATAAAGGCATATCCTGCCAATTTTTACAGCTATGAAAACTACATTACTATAAACTGTGGTAAATATACAGTGCTAACTTTGTACTTATGTCAATCCAGAAGGTATGTCAAGTGCTGAAAATGTCAGATATTATAAAGATAAAGATATTATTATTTTCAATAAGAGATCAAATACATTGATATTAACCTGCTTCACATTTCACATTGTGTATAATACCTTTTATTGTATGATAGCGATATATATATATATATATAGCCGCACTAAGACACCTGTCAGTGGTAGCCAAAGGAAACTCAGAGGCCATGACAGGAAGCCAAATTTTTTTGGGTTTGTTTTTGACCAGTGTCAGTTGGCCCAATGCAACCTTGAATAAATTTTAGTTGTGGAGGATGGGCTCAAGGTTCTCCAAATCCTCCAGTCCAGGACCACCCAGTCAATCAGATACATATGATAATCAGCGAATACTGGTCACACTCTCTCTTCTCACCCTTTGGTGATGGCCTAGTGGTTAAGATATGGACCAGAAAGTCCTGGGTTCAATTCCCACTGTTGCCAAGCTGCCACAGTTGTGTCCCTGAGCAAGGCCCTTAACCCACCATGGATTACATGAATTGTAAGACTTTATCAATTTGAAAATAATGTAAATGTAATGTAAAAATGTTCCTAAAAGCCTCTCTCACCAGCTCCAAGGCGTACTCCCTGTACAAACATTGAAATGAGTGCAAACATTTTATATTTGTGGAATTTAGCAGACGCCCTTATCCAGAGCGTCTTACAACTCAAGCAATAGATTAGGGACTTGCTTAAGGACCCAACTTGTGGCAGCTTGGCAGAGGTGGAATTAGGTCCAGACTCCAGTACTTTAACCGCTTGGCTACTACAATCCCTAACACTATTCACCAATACTCAACAAACAATACTCACCAATCCAAAACCCATTGTGAATAAAATACTCATCCTTGGCAATAACATGACCGCAGAACATATGTTTACCTGCCCCCTCCATATTTATGATGCCATATTCTGCAAGTCTGGGGTTCTGTGCATCCAAATCATTCAGCAAGTGACAGGACAAAATAAAAGGAAACCAAAATGCACAGACTTCTCAAAGAACAGGCTTCTAAAACAATGAACAAATGAACACACATGAACAACAAATGAACAATACAACCCACCTGACATCACACCAGTATTTATATAAGTAAACACAAACTGAATTTATTGTAGGTGTGATACTATACAGGCATGATGAAGCAACACATACACATGCTGGCGCACACATGTTTGCCTGTGTGTGTGGTGGGGTCATTCAGGATAACCAGCTACAGAGTGTGGGAAGGCCATCTAAAGCAGAGACTTATTTCCTATAATAATATAACATAAATAATCATTAGGACCCACACTGCAGGGTCAACACTGACCTAGTCATGGTACCGTCTTTAATACAGTCTGGCAAAACAAGCTTTTGCCAAGCATCTATTTTCTCTAAAGGAAATGAACAGTCTTTAAGACAACTTTGAACCATTAAGCTGTAGAGCTAGAAAAAGTGCTTGCAGCTACAACTGCTCACTAACATGGTGAAGGCAAGATTCGATTTCTAGCAATTTGTAGACAGTGTTCAGTGTCTGGATTTATCTCAGCAGGATTTGTATAAATGTAATTTTAAGTACTGCTAAAAGTCATGTAAATGTAAATTAATTGTATTGTGTGATTTGCCAGTTATTACACATATAACACATGAAGTTATCTGACATTAGGTTTCAGGTTGAAATTTACATTAATGTAGTGTTATTATATGCAAGATTATATTGCCAATCTGTTACGAGTTGTGGTGGTTTTTGGTTGGACCCAAGAATGCGGGATAGATGTATCCCACGACGCATAATAATAATGGGGAAATGTAGAAAATCGAAAAGGGGATTAAAAGCAGAGTGTAAGGTTCCTAAACACAAAAAAACAAAAGGATAAAAGGGTGTGGCACGGTGTTGCGTCCCAGCTGGGTGGCCGCTTTAGCCGGGGTGTGTCTCATTTTGAGAGGGCAGCCGACTACAGTGAGGTTCAAAAGAGCGCAGAGGGCGCCGAAGCGCCAGGGAGCGAGTGTGATCTTGAGCGCACGTGTGGCGCGAAGAAGCCATGCCAAGGCGCGTCCCATTCAGGACAAGCAGCCGGCTGGAGTGAGGCTCGTTGAGTACTGACAACAGAAGAGCGTGAGCTCAGGCATGCGTGGAGCGTACAAGTACGGGACGGGAAACCCTCAAAGCCCCAGGAACGTTACCACTATCTCTAAAGGTGCGCGCAAGTGTGCCAAATGGAGATTGAATAAAGTTGACCTGACCCTCAACCACGCTAAAAACCACGCCTAAATAGCAGGAGAAGCAGCTGTTCGGAATCAGGTCGCAATTAGGATACTGGATATAAGCCGCCTCACCGATAGCTTTGTAATGGCGAGAGCAGCCGAACACTCTGGGCAAAAGGTAGGAACCCTAACACAATCTAGTAGTCTTATTTGTCCAGTGCATAAAGTGGGAGGGCAGTCTACCATGGTCAGTAGGATGGAGTGGCCTGTAGAAGATGCCTCAGGCAAGACTTAGTTTCCTTAGCCGCATCACGCATGACACTCTTCCCAGTCCAGTAAACCTGGCATGTTGGTACGGAGTAAAGAAAAGTTGCAGCCTGTGTATCACAGCTGGATATCTCCATCATATCTTGGCTGGCTACAGGACAGCCTTGGCTTAGGGTCGCTATAGACGGAGGTATGACCATGTTCTAAGAAAGCTGGCCAAACACACAGAGTCAAGGAGGCTCCTGGTTAATAAGAAGTCAACTCCCCAGCAGGTTGTCAATTTTGTTCCAAGAGACCATGCCACACAAAACTGCCCACAACGGGAAAAAGCACGGGTCTAGACCCCAGGGAGAGATTTATCAATGACAGCAGATGTTGGCAAGCAGCTACGATTTCCTACCAACATCATCCTCACCACACTGAGACCCGAACTTTGTCCTGTGGTCAGCAATGAAGAAGCATGTCCTTTTAGTTGAATCAGGGATCAGGGCACCCAAGAGGCATGAGAGGAAGAAGGTATGGTATGCGGACCATAGTTTCAGATTGGAGAGCCAAGGCCAAGAAGGTCATAACGATTCGGAAGAAGCAAAGAAGGGAAATTTAGGGCTCTGGCCTTAACGCAAGGTCATGTGTTAAGATTACCATCAAAATCCAGTTGCAAAAAGCAGCAGGGAGACGTCCGTGTTCACTGCCCAACCATCCTGAGATCTGGTGATTAAAGAGGCGAAACATCAGTGGAGGATGTACTCCCAGCTGAAGACCCTGAAGCTGGTACTTTGGCACTGGCAGATGTGCATCAAGCAGAAATGCTTTTGCAGGCACAAAGATCTACCTGTAAGCAAACAAGTTTACAAGTCAGTTTAAAAAACAGAAATAAAGAAATAAAAATAAGACAGTATGAAATCTATCTAAAGTATGAGACAGTCTAAAATCATGTTTTGGTCGAACAGTTTTATGTTATGTTTTTAGTCTAATCTTGGTGGGTGAAATATTTAATCAAACTTCACCTCATAATGTTAAATTGGTATTAATACAAAACAGGGCTATAAGGGCCTATGGCAATAGGCAGTTCACTACAGCCACACAGCCAGGGCCTAGTCACACCACGAGTACTTAAGCCACAATATGTGCCAAGTAAATCAAATTATAAATTTCCTTGATTAAAACCATTGTCATGACATGTGTAGCGCTATCGATCCAATGCACTGAACTATGTAAATAAACACTTCAATAAATAAATCCTAATTAAATAAATAAGTCCTGATTTTTGTAGCATTTAACAGACAGTCTTATCAATTGTACAAGATAGTCCATTAATAGAGTTGTATTAAAACACTTACACAAATCTTTAGCAAAAAGCTAATTTTATAATAACGTGTTGAAAAATCTAATGTAATTTAGATAATGATCGATTAAAAGTGAAAAGAAAAAGCATTTTCTCATGATTAATTTAGGGTGCTAGCACCTGAGTGCATCTCTTTATTGCCTTACATGAATCTCTTACAAAATGTTTTTTTATCTTCAAAAACAAAGCAGCCAGTCCACATATTGGCATCTTTTTGGAGAGTGGGAAGGAACTGGAGTACCTGGCTAAACCAGTAATAGATACAGTGGAAGTTTAGCCACAGAAAGTTACCAAAATACCAAAAGAGAATTTGCACAAGCTTCATCAGTAGCAAATGTACTACACAAAATCTGTATAAAATAAGATGTATAACCCTCTCATTATCAAACTATATTAATTATCATTTCATATCAATTATTATATAATTATCTATCTAAGGGAAAATTAGTTTTGTTATGGTAACAAGATAAAATAACAGAATAAACAAGTTTACATTCACTTTGAAATATCTAGATTAGTACTATAAAAAAACATGATGTATAAAGGAATATACACATGTATTCTGAAGTTATTGCACATAAGTCACTGACACATTGCACAGTGAACAGCTGATGTCAGCATTACAACATTAGGTATTTTAATAGTAGTATGCGAATCCATTATGCGCCATAATTGAACAGCATTTATGTAACACAAAAGTCTTGAGTCTTTTTTATGCTAATGTAATGTAAACATAAAGAGTATTTTCAAGGGAAAACTGCATTCAAATGATACTTAAATGCATCCTTGATTATGCTGAAAACACAAGTGGAACGCTACCATCTAACATCTATCTGAAGCCCAAACTGATATACATATTATTCCTTCTAGGAAATGAACAGCAAACGTGTTCTTCTGTTACAAGCTAAAACTCTAGAAAACATTTCATGGATATGTATGAGAATCTATAAAGATGTGAGGTTAATTATGATTTTTATTTCAATTATTTAATATTTTTATAATTTGACAAATGATATTTCAAACACATTCGGTTATGCTTCATTGTCCGTTAACATTCAAAGCTTTGTTCTTCACTAAATGTCATAGGGAGGATATCACTTGATACACATCACATACAACAGCTCAAGAGACAGCTACTGGACCTGGAAATAAATCTTTGTCAACATTTTAATTCGCAAAAGAGCATTTCATTTATTGCCGACTGCAAAACTGTCACTTAACAAAACAAGAGAACGATTACTTCATGAATTAGAAGACGAATATGATTTCCCTAGAGATTTTATTCATGTCAAATCTTCAGCAAATACATAGCTTTTGGGAAAACAGGAGGTTTGATTAAATTGAATGTCTTCTTAAAATATGCTCTGAATTCCCTGGACTCATCAGCTGTATCTAGAATCTGCAAATTGAATTGAATAGACATTAATATTTCACATACGCAGTGAAATGCATTCAAAATAAGAACAAGCTAAAACAGCAAATTATCCTGTTTCACCCCCATTTATCCTAATGAGGGCCGTGGGGGAGGTCCTGAAACCTAGGCCAAAATTAACTGGGAAAAGGGATTAAAAAAAGACCTGCAGAAACTGCCATTTTCAGAAGATGGCTCTTACCACAGAGATATTCATGTTATTAAAACTGAGTAAGTGGTTTAAAGTGCTATGGTTGCCATTTTTTTATTAATTGAAATAACAGATAAGGATCTTTATTGGAAAAAAATATTGAAGGCTGAAAAGCCATGTGGACAGTTCTCATGCTTCTCATGATTATTACACATATATAACGGTTTTAATTAAATTGTATTAAACACTAAATTATGCCATATCTTTTAATCCATAATACAGTATTGAATTAAAACAACTACATAACAGGGTAGAATGTGCTGTGCTGTGAACAAAAAACATATATCAACAGTAATTCTGTTACTCTACACTATTCATACATAGCTTGTAGCTTACTTATTTGCTGATGAGCTATTACCAGTTACATAATAAAATAGAGTAGAACAGGTTTCCAGTTCTAGCTTTGCCAAAGCTGTTGGTCCCTTAACCAAAGGCCTTGATCATCGGTTGCTTGGATTGTACCTTGCATGACTGTATCAATTCTAAGTCATTCAAGGGCATTTGCTACATGTGGTACATGTAAATATGAAGTTGAATCAAAAGCACCACATATTAAATGTTCAATACCATCAAATAGCGTTTTATGGATTTTATACCACCATAATCGTGAGTTTCATGATTATTGTGGATTTCAGATTGCCAGTCAGCAGCTCTGGACATAATACTGCTCACTGTTGCAGAACATGAAAGCTGTGACCTGCCAATAATAGAGACAGTGCATTCAGTATGTACTTAATTGTTTAAAAAGGTCATACATTTACTTATATGCTATGAATGCCGATGTCTGTGTACAATTTTAGCATTGACTTTGTAGTATTGATATGGAACTCCACTTTGAATAATGCCCTTTGATTTTATTGTACATGAAAATCTACAATCAGAAGCATTCAAGGTTGTTAAATGCCATTATAAGATGATGGCAGTAAAATGAATTTAATGGCATATTGTGTGAGTGAAGGAGCATTTACGGAGGTCTTTTGTCCCTTCTGTTGTTAGAGTGTACAATCAACACTGCTCAGTTTTTGTCTGGATACTATATATAGTTATGCATTCCTAGGCGCATATATATATATATATATATATATCCCATAGAAAATAAATATATATAACTGTTTGTATGCACACAAAATTAAATAATCTGATAAATATACTTCATTTACCTGTGTAGTCAGTGTTGGCTAATTCAACTAAATGCCATTTAATGCAAACACTACCATAGGAGCAAGAAGTATGTATAATCTCTTAATAGTTAACCAGGAGCTAGTGGTGGCCTTTCGGAAGCCTTTGTCTTCTAAAATGCTTTCTAATAGATTCTAGAACATAGCTGTGAAGTGGCTTCTGATGATAGATAATAAGCCCTTGCACATTTTTGGCATTCCACTGCATTTTCAAGGTCTGACAGAGGTCAGTGTTTGTTTGCCATCCATTTTCCATCCAAGCTTTCAGTCAAAGCTGACAAACCAATTCTCTACTGACTTTGTTTAAGGACAGCAGGGCAAAATGTTCATTAGCTGACATCATATTGAGAGTAACTGGTGTTCTCGATATGACCAGTTCTACAGCCACTGTTTGTCTAGGGAGAATGCAGAAATGCATGCTTTATATTATGATCAAGTTACAAGTGAGTGTGGCAAAAATGACTCACTGATAAGAAGGCTTGTCCACAAACTTCTGACTATGTAATAAGCAGGGGGAGGAGTTTGAATTTACGTCATGCATAGGTCTTAGACATGTTAATGTGAAAACTTTGTGATTCGTGATTTGTGCATAAATGTGTGTTAAAACAGACAATTACTTGAGATTTTGCAGTTTTTATCCTCCTCACTATTTTAAATTCTGAACATTTGAGTGTTGACCTTTATTTCTTTTATAGATTGTTTTGCCGAACCTGACATATTGACTTGGCCACTTAAGTTCCACTTAAAATATGACTGCATTTTGTTGTTCTACAAATACAGACTGCAGTTTATCTGTTTCTACATACATCAACATACTCTGTTCTATAATGTTCAGGACCTGCACAGATTATGTCCTACTGGGTGATGGATTATTCTCAGCAATGCAGTGATACTTACATGGTTGTGCTGCTTACTGAATATGCAATGATATAATACTGATATATTCTTAAATGTTAAGAGCTACCAGACTCAGAGGTCACTGCATGCCAAGGTTTGCAGCATATTGGTGCAGAACGAGACCAATTTTAAAGACCAAGCCGATCAGCATTCCATAAAAAGTGAGGACGATGATTGAAGGATTAAATGACATTGGTGCTTGGAGACTCCTCATTCACTACCACAATATTTACCAGCACTGGGAATAGATGGCCACATTTAGATCAGATTTCATGGGAAATGCTAAGTATAAATATATGAGGATTCACCTAAGAAGGGAAAGAAGGGCATTTGGGATTAAACTTTGGAGACACATGAAACACACACACACATGATCGAAAATATTACACTTGCCCTTCGCGTTCATGGAAACAATGTATGTGGGGGGACACTGTGCAACAGGTGTTGATATTCTAGAGCAGTGCAGTCTTCCCTCCTGGCACTGTGTGTGTGTGTGTGTGTGTGTGTGTGTGTGTGTGTGTGTGTGTGTGTGTGTGAGTGTGATAGTGTGTGTGTGAGAGAGAGAGAGAGAGA
>JAUZST010037462.1:0-27572 GCA_034779995.1 Parotocinclus haroldoi | reverse complement strand
CTATCTATCTATCTATCTATCTATCTATCTATCTATCTATCTATCTATCTATCTATCTATCTATCTATCTGTCTATCCATCTATCTATCTATCTATCTGTCTATCCATCTGTCTGTTTGTCTAAATAAAGTTAAAGAAATCGGTAATAGTGGATTTGTGCTATTAGGGGTGTGCAGAAGGCCGACCTTCTTTCTTAGAATCTGTAGAGAAGAGATGTGCGGCCTTTTTATCTAGTTTCCTATGCACTGTCAATTGTGAGGAATGAGAATGGTATGCTCCACATTGTGCCTCTGCATTGTTTTTGCTTGGAAAGCTGTCAAACCTGCCATAGTGTCTGTTATCTTGGGTGCTGAATCCATGTCCTTGCTGCTCTGGGGGTACGTCTTGATGTTTCTGATATGGGCCATCAGTAGCATATTACATACAGTTGCAAGAAAAAAATGATGAACTTTGGAATTACCTGGATTTCTGAGTTAATCACTCTGAAATGTGCTTGGAGTTTTATCAAAGTCACAGTCCAGTGGTTCTTATATGGCCTATTATTTTCACTGGAATGAAAATCAGGTCATTTTAAAGATTTTTTTTTAACGTGGTCCTTTACATGCCATTAAAAAAGGGGCAGACATGTTAAGACATTGACACCACAAGACCTCTATGGGGGTCCTTTGATACCTGGGACCAATTTCTATTCAACCCTCCATGGAAAGGGTTTATTACTTTAACCTTTTAGTTGAAATATGTTTCCTGGTTACTTTGAGTTTAATGTGATACCAGTTATTCTCTAGGACTAATGGATTTGTGCTCAAGTCGCTTCTTGGTGTTTTTCACACTGAGGAGGAGAATTACTCTAATAATAATAATAATAATAATAATAACAACAATATATGATCATACCTCTTTACAAAACAACGTTTCTTCTGTGGGAAGCAAGTGTTTCTGATATATTTCCTGTACAAACAGTCAAATTGATCAAATTCAAATTGTACAGCTCTGCGAATCTGCTCTGATTTAAACTTTCCATATGCTGCCAGAAACATGCTTCTGTTCATGATGTTTTTTAGACAGCAGTGATTAAAAAGCCATTAACACACCCAGACACAAAACCTGCATTACACAAGCTTCTGCTTATTGTTATTCTCTAAAGAATCTTGTTTTCTAAGTACTCTTCTGCTGACAGTTTGTGAAGGATTTTTTTTTTTGCTTTGAAAACTCTAAATCTCAAAATCGATCATCTCTACCCAAAAAGCCTTTGGGTTTTCCAGATCCTTTCGTTCAGAAATATATTATTTCAGGTTTTGTCTACTCAACTCCATCTCATTTGTTGATATACATCCATTTCTGCATTTCAGGTCTGAAATACATTAAACATTAAGAAAAATAAATAAATAAATAAAAAACTCTGGGATGGAGCAAGTAACAACAATAATTTAAAACGCCATGGTCAACAGGTGATGGTGATTATGATGTCGTACAAAAGCAGGATCAATGCTTTATCTATGAGGGGCAAAGCTGAACAGAGGATCTCCAGTTTATCAACAAATGTGTGAGAAAACAATTAAAATCTTAAATTCAATGCTCCTCAATGAAAGATATTTTCCTGTCTTCGGTGCATAACAATTAAAGAAAACTGGGAGAATTTCAGTACATTAAGGGCAAGGGTGCAAGCCTAAACCGAACACCCATTGAACCCTATCACATCCCGGAATCAACAGTCTTTCCTCAATAGCTGATATAACCACATGAAAATACAATGGAAATACGTCGTCAAGCAGTGCAGTAATGAGATACAAACAAAACACCCAGATGATTATCAGCAACAATTCCATAAACCTGGGTCTGCCATGGTATGAGGCTGTGTCAGTGACCTTTCGCACAGGTCATTTACACTTATGTGTTGGCAGCATTAATGCAAAAAAAGTATATTGAGACTTTACTTTTCCAGGGATGTCCATGCATTTTTCAACAAGACAATGCAAAACAACATGATCCACACATTTTGAAAGCATGAAGAGGGTATGGTTACTGGACTGGCCTGCAGTCCCAATCTGTCCCCAATAGAGAATGTGTGAAGAATTTTTAAATGAAAACTGCAACAACGACAACCCAATACTGTTGCACAGCTAGAGATGTGTTTGCAGGAATACTGGGACAAATTAACTCATGAAACACTTCATCGCTTGGTATCCTTGGAGCCAAAACATAAGTGATGGTAAAAGGAATGACAACAGTGATAAATGCTTTACCTTCTCAACTTGTTTTGTAATGTGTTGCAAGCCTGAAATGCAGGAAATGATTATCTATAAACACATGAAAGCAAGTTGACCAGATAAAACATTTGGCTTATACTGTCTGCAATGAAATAAAAGTCAGTGTAAATGTAAGAAACACTGTGTTTTTCTTTCAATTTTCATATCATATCAGTTTCGATTTTGATTTCAATTTTGGTCATACAGAGTTAGTTTATATTGCCATTGAGATGATACTCAGTTGTATACATGATATATAGCAAATTATGTCCTTGAAATTAGCAATGTTGCATTATGTATGAAAGAATTATGTAAAGGACATAAAAAATGTCATGTTTTATTCTCGTTCATCATTTAATTTTCTATTACTTAAATTGGATAAATGTGAAGTTATTCATTAGACCCAAGACTGCAAGAGGTTGTCTAAATCTATACCATACATTAATGGCTGTTCCATAACACCTGGTCCATCTATAAAAACATAGGTGCCACCGAGGTTGGATTATTGTAATGCTCTACTGACTGTACCTTACAGTATTTTATCAACAAATTCCACTTATTTCATAACGCAGCTGCACAAGTGCAAATTAGATCTCATAAATTTCATCATATCAGTCCTGGTCTGTCAGCCTTGCACTGGTTACCAGTTAGATGCAACCACCTCAGCAATCCAGTTAATCTACATTGTTCACACTGTGCAGGACTTCTTTCAGTTCCTAGAATTAAAAAAAATTACTGGGGGAAAGCTATTCTTGTATTTTATATTTAGCTGTTAAGCAGCCAAAAAAGTGGGTTCCCCTAGAAGTCTTAGTCCTCTCAAGGTTTCCTCCACGTTTAATTTAGTGAGTTATTTTCTTGCTCAAGTAGTGCTGTAGACCTATATAGTTGTAAAGCTGTATAATTACACTTGGCGTAATTAAAAGAAACTAGAATATATGAATGCAGAAACAGTTTGCAGATACTACCAGAATACAGTGCATCATAGCATTTAACTGCTTTTTAGTATATTAAAAAATGTCAAGATATACACATCTTGTAGTGCAATATGCCCTAATAATAAAGCAATATTATTTACAGGACATAACACCCAGCTCCAGCTAAGTGTGAACACTGATGCAGGACACTGGGGGGGTTGACAGTTATAAATAATCAGCAAGTCTTGATTAAAATGACATGTAATCAGTCTGAGGTCATCATTCTATAATGATGAAATTTCATGGCAGTAGAATTAGAACTAAGAAAAATATCACCATGCTACAGTTTGTGAGCCTGATCATTAAATATGTGCACATATTTTATTACTTTATTGATGTTATTTTAGTTTGCAAAGGGCCTGTACCTGAATTTCTGAAAGCAACTGTCATGTGTTATATCGATGTGTTTTATTCTGCTTGGGGGAGAAAAGACTCTGGTATTTCATTCTAGTGTATTTCAAATTAGTGCAAATATTTGCACCTCTCCACCACCAACCCATCTCCATCGCTGACTTTCTGTATTTTATATCTCTGTATTTAAGTCATTATACCTCTGTCTAGCTCTTGTTTTGAGAACTGTTTAAACATAATTCTTTCCATATCTCCTTCTCTCTCTCTTTTATCTCTTGAGATGTGCCACAGATCCTTTAAAGTACATCTGTATGCATTACAACCTTGCGAAAAAACTTTCAAACATACACTGAAAAGCATGCACATACACCCATATGCATAAGAACAAACACCCATATGCATAACAACAAACCACATGTACACACAAACAATTTTCTCGACAGAGATGACATACTGATTCCACATAAAGATATACAAACATGTTGCTCATTACAAAAATGGACCCCGGCATTTCATAAGAAGGCATAACCTGAGGCGAACTGCTATGCTAATGTATAGTCGGCCAGAGAGAAGCAACAGGAAAAAAAACACACCGACTCTTGACACTAGAGTGTATAAAACCAATCCTACATGTGATAGTGCCCTCACCTACGCATACCAACACACTTCCTGATTCCATTCCTCAACTGTCTCACACAGAAACTCCTGCACAAGCCTTCAATCTGTCCATGTTCATCTGTTGCAGTGTCTGACAACCCAGTAGAAATACACATGCTTTCTATGCTTGCCCTCAGAATGTACTAAAAAGAAGTCAAGAATATACAAACACACTGACACGCGTGCATACATGCACACACAGACATGGGTACGGACACACGCACAGACACGCACACATGCTTAGATGCGCTTGCATTCGGGAATGTGCTAAAAGGAAGTAGACAATAGACAAACACACTAACGTGCACATACATGCACACGGACACACTTAAAGAGACAATAAGGGAAAACAGCAGGACATTGATATTCAGCACACCCCCACACAGTGTGGATAGGATTTGAAATCTGGCCCCTGTGTGAGTTAACTCGCTGCAGTGCTCTGCACCATTACCATTAGGCACAAGCATACTCGTATACACAAACAGCGCAGATACACAAACGATAGGCAAATCTCAGAGCATGCTGTATGATTAATGTCTTGGTCAAGTGCACAATGACAACTGCAAATGCTTATTTTGGTCTCTATTTTGGGCTCCAGAACTGCACGCATCAAGGCAGCCAAATTGATTTGTGATTTAGACATACCCTGGTCCAGATTAAAGGATGAGATTTAGTAAGCAGGAAGCATCAAGCATTGATATATGGAGCATCAAGCTCCTGTTTTTGAGGTTCCGTATCGATTGCAGTTTGTGTTTTCTGCTCAAGAGTTCGAAATGGTGAGGCAGAGTGTGTAGGCAGCCTGGGCATAATAACCAAGGATGAGGGCACGGCTTCTCATTTTCACTTTCTCACGATTGACACATTGAGGGTAATTGCGGCCTTGTTTTTCGATCACAGATCAAATGTCGGCCGATCAGAGGGATGAATCGCTTGCAGCTCAACAACGAATTAGGGATTAGTTCTTATTAGAGTCTTCTTACACTGGTGCATTTCATTAGAAAGGCTGCTTTAATTTTCAGCAAAATGCCATCATGTCGACACCACTTATCCCTAATTTCTGGTAAGGTATAACCAAAGCAAGGACAAGAAGTGTAGGCTGATATAAATGAACCCCAACAATTATTAAGCATGTTTAACTTCCACAAAGCACATTCAATTACATTTTACTTTCTGGCTCTATAGGTGTGTAGAAGAATTTTATTACACCAGCAATAGCCTTTCAGAGTTGATACTATTTACAAATTCGTATTCAAACTGCTGTGTGGCAGCCAATTAGTGTGATGGGGCCCTAAATTGACAAGTCAACCTTCAGAGTTGTGTAAAACGTGTCTGTTAAGGCACATCTGCATATTAGGTACAAAGGCATTAGCCTGGTGTTGATAAAGCAAATGGATACAATATAACAATTTATACATACATAAGAACAAGTATTTTTCATTTTTATCATACAGTCAACAGAAAATAGCATTACATTTCACAAATGCAGATCCTGTGGCTTAAAGATTTAGGCACTGGACTACACACCAGGGTTCAAATCTGTTGCCACAGTTGGGTCCTTTACCAAGGCCCTTAACCCACAACTGCTTGAATTGTAAGACTATAAAATTTGTGAGTCACTCTGTATAAATGTTTCCACTAAATAACTGCACATTTAATTTGCATTATTGGGGTCTGGTGTGCTAAAATAGTGTGTCTAATTAAAAAAATCACGAAGAAAAACACTGACAGATGAAATTATTTTTGTTTTATTGCTAATGGACAAATGCAGCAAAGTTTTGTCATACTGCATTTTGACATGTAAACAAAGGCTTAGACAACAAGTGTGAGCACGGAACATACACTAAATAGGCAAAAGTTTGCAGACAAACTATCTAAAGAGAGCTCTGTTATTTTACCCACACTCACTGCTAAATGGCTCATAATACACTGCTCACACAAATTAGGGAATATTTCAAAATGAATATGAAGCAAGTAAAAAAAAAGCGTTTGATTTTATTTCATTAAACAAGATCACCAAAAAAGCAAATGAAAAGTCTAAGAAAGTTGCTTGATTACACAAATGAGATGCAAACTCAATTATCAAGATTTAGTCGGAAGTAACATTTTCATGGGGGTGAACAGAAGCATGCCAAACTGGATGAGAGTGCCACACAATGACTGTTCAGTAGGGTGTATGGTCACCCAAGACTACCAAAACACACTGACAGTGATGGGATATGGACAGGATTGTCCAGTAGTTCTTGTGGGATCCTCTTCATATTAATTTTGTAGTATCCCCAAATTTTCGTGAGCAGTGTATAAAGTATACAAGCATGGACTCTCGAACAGTGACTTTCATGTGTTTCATGATGATTTTAAAGCCAAGTCAAGTCAGCATTATTTATATAGTGCTTTTTACAATGGAGCATTGTAAGGATTAATTATATTAAATCTATTCTGTTATTTAATTAAAATTATATTATTTACTATTTAATAATAATACACTGCAACTATTTAAAATAACATCCATCCATGTAGGATGGGTCCCTTTTTGAGTCTAGGTCATCCCAAGGTTTCTTCCTTTTATATTCACGGAGTTGCCCTGAATGTCGCCCTAGGCTTGCTCAACTTGGGATTGGCCTTTTAAGATAATATAAAATTGTAAAGCTGCTTCGAGATGATGCTTAACTGTAAAAAGTAAAAAAAATTTGACTTGACTTGAAATTAAACTCTTTGGTTAATTGTACATGTAACCTATGATGGATTTGTCTGAATGTAATTCTAAAGCAGTTAAAATGTAAAATTCAATTCAATTAAATCATATAATGCTTTACACCATGTGGTCTGGAATGGATTAATTAATTGTACATTATTTCTAATGTGGAAAATCTGCTCAGTACTTGTCACTTTCAGGACTCAACGAGCCACCTGGAACGAATTAACGACGAGAACAGAGGTACCACTGTAATAATGTATGTATGTAATGTAAAATTACGTTTTTGGAGCTCTGTAAGGAATCAAATTTTTTTAAAAAAACGTCACTTTCATTTTCTTGCATCTAGCTAACCCACATACAAAATGTGATTAAGTACGTAAGCACAACACAAACATTTGAAGCATAAAAATCTGTGTAGATTCAGCTCTGTTTGTCTGTGCTAAAATTCGCTCCGTACACTCATTGCTTATGCTGGTATAGTGCTTGAGAAATGAATCCTGACATTTTCTGATCTTTGACGCCACTCAGCACCTGACACATATCTGGAAAAAACCTGGTTTACTGGTGTTTTGATTGTGAAGGTTGCAACACAGCAAAAACACACAGCACAGACGAAACCCGAATGGGTGTAATCTCAATCTCTTCATTTTATTTGTGCTGCAAATACAAGACCAACTCTTTAAGCTAGCAGTTTAATTCTAAGCCATTTGCTACCGCTATCTAGCAATTTGTCACATTATTCCCATAACACTACAAGCAAATTGCATGGGTAACGCATCACAAAAAAAGGAACTTTTTGAAATTGCATTTCTTTTCAAATAAGTGGCTTAGTCCATATTCTCTTCTATTCATCTAAAGCTTGGGAAGTTACAAAAGTGGTTGCTAATGTTGCACGTCATTAAATAAAAATCAGCAGTAGCATCCAACTTAAATCGGTATGCAACACTGTTTGAATGCATATCTAACTAAAAAGTTATATTGGTTCTTATACAGATATTATTTATGTAGCACAGTGGTTACATACATATTGTATATCACTTGTAATAATTAAATTCTAAAAGTGATTTGTGAAAAGTGAAGTGCAACAATAATAACCTCCCTAAATGCCTGGGCAAGTAAAAGGTGAAGACGCGAGAGCAGCATGAAAGATAACTTGCTGATTGGCAACTTTTCTGTGTGTGTGTGTGTGTGTGTGTGTGTGTGTGCGCGCGCGCGCGTGTTTTAATTAGTATAATATAGATTAGCTATTTTGGATAATCCAGTTAATTAAATGTACTGCTACTTGAAAGGGAACTTTCAAAATATTTATTTAAAAGACTGAAAACGTCAGAAAAGACTGGGTCAGTATTGAAAATGCAAGTTAAAAAATGCATCGTTCCTTACATTTGCCTTGACTTTTATTAAATTGTAAACAGTATGAACTCAAGATATCTTGTGTTTTGTCTGGTCAAAATTATTTTATTTATCAAGAAACATCCATCAATGCAATACAATTCAATGCAAGTAAAAAATGTAATTTCAAGTGACATCAATAAGCGATTATATTCAGGATTTGGTTTCATTCAGGAAATGAACATGGTGTGCTCCTTGACCTTGTCTGTCAACAAATGCATGAGGAAATGATTCTTATTATTAGAGGTTTAGAAACAATTATACTTAAAGAATCTGATTTAAATACCTCAGTCCTAGCATTTTCTGATTTGATTTGTTCTGCATTTACTTGATAATAAGTGCATGGGCAATTTCATCTTGAAGGAATGAATGTTTCTCTGAAAACACATAACTGCAAATGACCTTTGCCAAAGGCACTGACACAACCCCATACCATGAAAGACTTGGTTTCAGAGGCATCTAGGATGGACCAGTGATGAATCAATATCCCAGGTCTTTTTTGGAAAAAAAATGAACATGGTGTGCTCCTTGATAAACTCCACAAAGCTGGCAGTTATTGACATACTGGCCCTAGCTACTAGTAGAACTGATGACTATGTATGATTCAAATTTCAAAATTCACTTTGATTCACATTTTAATGTTTATTCATACAGCAACTGATCCACAGTAAACTTGCTTACTTGAATATCTGTCCAATTTCCATATAGTGGAGCTCCAATCATGAAACGGGAGGTGTCTCTAAAAAAGTTACTCAGCATAGATATGCTATATGAGATGGCTACTAGAATATTATAATGCATATGTAGTACAATGTTCAGACAATGTCCAGAATGCATAACACGCAATGTCTTGAGCATTAAGCGACCTTAAGTTTGTGAAAGGCGCTATATAAGTTTAACTTATATATAAAATAAAATAAAAACTTGTATACAAGTTTTATTATTATTATTATTATTATTATTATTATTAAGCAGAACACACTTGTATACAATTATTCTACACAATATCTCACAATATAAGGAAAAAATAGTCTTCTAGTTCTGCACCAACTTTCACCATATATATAATATTTCACCTTGGCTTCAATAAAGTGTCTGTGCCTTGGCATTACATGTAGACATGTAGATCAAGGGTTTTAATTAGCTATCTAAATCTATCACATTCAACTGTGTAAATCAGGGCCATATCCTTACAAATATAAGTAGAATCAGTATTCACTACGTCTTTCTATCTTACAGATTTTTTGGCAAAGCATTCATACAAACCTTTTAAAACGAGGTGACTTTTAGGATTTACTTTAAACACTTGACGCTGTTTCACCAATGAATGTAGCATGCATTTATTTGCTTTCATAATACTGCTTGGCATGCTTCATTTTAAAATACATTTATCATTGCTTCCTCCAGCCACATCTTTGACAGACTGTTTGTTTTACTCAGTGTTTGATTTTGTACAACCAGAAATCAGAAGTCATCACCTTCAGATGTCTGTGAGGAATCATTTGCCTCAGAAATTTCCCTATTCTTCCTTTTGGCTCTCACGTAAAATGGGTTAAAGCCCCACACATTGCACACTGATGACCTGGAAATGTTGGGGTATTGGTATTTTAGCAAAATCAGTAGTCAGGGTTCTACCTGTACATGGTACACTCATGCTACCAAATTCTGAGGTGCTTTCGTCATGCTATTACCTTACAGGGACCACTTAAGTGGCCTGCTATCCAAATTCTAAGTAATGTGTGGGTTACTGAACAGATTCATATACGTGAATGACTGCAGGAACGCACAAATCCATTCATTTGTAAACAGAATGAACAAGGTAGAGGCAAGGATCCTGTAAATGCAAAGCTAACAGGCTGTGGGATTGGACTTTTAAGATAATGTAAAATTGTAAAGCAGCTTTGAGACAATGCACCACTGTAAAAAGCGCTAAATAAATACATTTGACTTGACTTGTACTTAACAGTGTATTTCACACTGTTTCACACAAGAGATGTCATTATAAAAATGTACAGTATTTACCTGTATGTGTATAATGTAGATTACTGTAACACAACACGTAACACTGTTACCTCCAAGTATCATATGTCATATTAACATGATAATTTTGTAACACCTACAGGTCATGATTTATAACTAATATAATGTCTGAAGCACTGAAGTCAACTTTTTTGAGTACAATAGCATTAACAATGTTAGCACCATTATCAGTGGTGATATGTGATAGGTCTTTGTCTGCAATAAGCAATGGCAGAGTTTACATTTTATGAATAACTGCACTTGGTAAAAGTCACGATAACCTAAACACTTCTACACGTTGTCTTTGGAACGATGTCACCATGAGCAAAGATGCACCCTCTGTCACCTCGATCTTTTTATTGTTATTATTGTACATATAAATCAAACTAACTGGTGAACTAATTCCTATCCCACCCCAAATTAAATGTAATTTTAAAATGTAACATTCACATATTCTTTCTCCTACCCTACCCCCCTTAAAAACATCAGCACATGAATTCACTGCCCTACTTTAGTTTCACTTAAAGTTTTAAGGCTCCAAAGTGGACAGGAAAATAGAAACAATGGTTAACCAAATTTGCTTACTGTACTCTTACCATCATTGAGAGAAACTTGTTGCAATACAAACTGAGATTGTGCTATCTCCAAGCACTACGTTTTCCCACCTTTACCTAAAGATGCCAATATTTGTGACTGACTGGGTACAAAGTGTGAGCATGTGCTGCAACTCATACTGGTTTCCTTACAACCACAGAATTTGTTTGTTTCACTATAGCTACTCAAACCCAATACATACAGAGGTAATGATATTGGCTAGCTGTAGAAATCCTCCTTAATGGTGCAGTGCAACTGTAAAAACTTAGCTGTAGAAGTCAATACTAGACAACCCTGGCCATGGTCTCTGCTTTGCTGTTTATGTTGGGTCATACCAGTGAGTTTTTGTGTATTTCTGACCAATTACACAAGATTCTAGACTTCTAGACTATGCGGTTCCACAGATAATCCACTGTGACTGTGATGTGAAAAAAAATTTACTGGCTGAGGCCAGGAGTATCATCAGACCTACTTTACTGGGGCACATGCCCATCTTAGTGGCAAAATGTCAATTTTTTCCAGTATTGCTGGGCGGAAATGCAGAACACGCCACGCAAATTCACTACAGGCACTATTGTGCTGGCACTATAGACACCCTGATGCCTCCAAAAGTTTGAGCGTCTTAACGCTTTCAGTCAGACTCGGTTTCTTTTGGTCTTTCACAAGGAGTATCTGACAACCACAGCTATATAAAAAAAAATCACCCTAATTACAGGGAAGGTATTGATAGCTCATAACTATATATTTTTTTCGCCAGCTACTACATACTTATTATACCAATAGAACAAGAGCATTCAGGAAAAAAGGAAATGCATCAGTTACAATAGCATAAACAAAATTAGTGCAATTCAATAAACATGTACTAATGTTCTTTAATTTTCAAATAAAATATCAGAGTAACGCCTTCTTTGGTGTTACATCACTTAAATCACTATTTAAATTTAACAGGCTTATTTTGTATGCACAGTGAACCTACAACTGATTGGCAAGCAGAGGAGTACAACAAGTAGCCTGGAAACGCTCCCGGCTGAGACCAAAGCTAAATTTCAGCATTTCCCCAGTGAGGATAAATTTGTAAAATTCCAGCATGATGAAATAAAACCTAAACCCACATGACAGTAAATCTCAAATATGTAATTCAAATATTTGCTTACACTCAAACATCATCACTTTCTCCAGTTTGAATCTACAGTGTTGTGATATGCAGGAGTACCCACACCAATGATAAGCTTTACACATCATTTACAATTTTTATGCTTACAGGATGTCTTGTGAGATGAAAAAAATTGGACAGAAACAGATGTAACTGTTGGCACCCCACATATTTCTTATAAATAAGATACATGAAGCATTCTGCTAGTTATATGTAAATATTTATGATCGCCAGAATGTTAAGCAGTCATCCATGATTGCTGTTTCTTTATTTATACATGATGATACAAGCCAAATTCTCATACTCATTCATCAACACATTAAAGAGTACACAAGTCACAAATGGGGTTAAATGTATGTTTGCCTTTCTATATCTTTTGGCAATAGAAATAACTACAAAAACATACCATTATACAAACCACAGCATAAATGTTAATTTGGTTCATTTTATACCCACTTTAAACATGAAATTTTAATTTTGAAATATAACTTGAAGTGGAAAAAGGTCCAGATAAATGCAGTGAACACAATACTTTAACCAGTGTGTCATGAAAGAAGGCATTTTACGGTTTAAAACAGCAAGGATTCCAATGCACAGCATTATTACAATTATCATCATTAGTTTAATGAGGAACTACAAGCTTGTAAAAACTGTTCACACAAGTTTTTCAAATTTCTCTTCATCCACTTTCATTATCAGGCAAGTATCCATAAATATGAGTTCTGCACTGAAGCCATAAGTAATAGTACAATGTTCTCTGCTGTCTCACAACAAGTTTATTCACTACTGTATCTTGTAATTAATCTCCAGGTAAAAAGTTCAAGGTTCCTATTAATAAAAATAGTCGAGTGTGGAAGTAGAGACAAAAAAACATTCAGATGTGCATTCTTTACGCTGCACACACACTCGCTCCGTGTGGAATTAAATGTCATGCAGACTAATGGCTGGTCTGAGCGAGGGGATACTACAACCCCAATTCCAATGAAGTTGGGACGTTGTATAAAACGTAAATAAAAACAGAATATGATCATTTTCAATTGTTTTTCAATTGAATACAGTACAAAGACAAGATATTTCATGTTCAAATGGATCAATTGTATTGTTTTTGCAAATATTCACTCATTTTGGATTTGATGCCTGCAACATTCCATAAGCGTTGGGACGGGGGCATGTTTACCACTGTGTTACATCACCTTACCTTTTAGCAATGCTCAATAAGCTTGTGGACTGCAGACACTAATTGTTGAAGCTTTGTAGGTTGAATTCTGCTGGAATTTTTGCTTGATGTACAACTTCAGTTGTCTTCAGGGTCTCCATTGTCATATTCCACGCTTCCTATTTCACATTTTCAATGTTAGACAGGTCTGGACTGGAGGCATGCCAGTCTAGTACCCGCACCCTTTTATTACAAAGCCACGCTGTTGTAACACGTGCAGAATGTGGCTTGGAATTGTCTTGCTGAGATAAGCAGGGACACCCCTGAAAAAGACGTTGCTTTGATGGCAGCATATGTTGCTCCCAAACCTGTACAGTATTAATGGTGCTTTCACAGATGTGCAAGTTACCCATGTCACTGGCACCAACACACCCCCCATATGTATGCCAATATGCTGGCTTTTGAACCTTGTGCAGATAACAATCCAGACAGTCCCTTTCCTCTTTGGCCTAGAGGACACGACATCCATGATGTAAAAAACAATGATTTTGGACTGCAGCTCCATTTAGTATCCATGTTCACCAAGGTTTACCTGAAGGTATTCCTCCTGAGCTTTTTTCATGGTTTTGGAATTCTCTCTCTGATGACAGTGGCGTTATTCATGTCTTTGGAATAAGACCAATACCGAGGCAGCAAACACAAAGAGCTTACATTTCACACACAGGCTTTACCCTGACAAAACTGCGTATGTAGTGTGGAGCTTGATAGTTGTGAAGGTTTTATGCACTTCTAACTGCATAAAACATAGGGAAAGCCTTTGCTTTCAGTATCTGATATGACACCCCCATGCAGCATTAACTGCAAATAAACATTTCCAAGAGGGGTGGGGGGAAAATTCGATTTTTAGATGCATCGCGATTCGGAAATTAACAATTCTGAATGGACTGACAGATGTCAGTAATCGATAATCGAGCACACTTGCATCTGAACATGCAGACCAGCTTCTCTTCTTACGCAAGAACTTAAACATTAGCACTCACTAACTGAGCTGTCCCTCGTTGGTATTATTTCATTGCATCCTATGTTCTATGTTCAGTGCTGTTATTTACAAGAAGTAATTCAGCATTTTGACTCTTCTTTCTGCACATGCTAACTAGTTCTTTTTTACTCTGCAAAGCAGATTTGTGTTCTACCTCATTTCATTTACTTGTTTGATCCTTAGGATTTTGATTCTATACTCAGAAATGTTGACCTTATATAAAAGGGCAGATATTTATTTGATTGTTTATTTATATGGTTTTTGGAAAATGCTAAATTGCTTCCATTTGTTTTGTTAATAAAAATATTGGAATTAAATTCGTCCTGGATTTATTTCAAGTAGTCACATGGTAAAGAAAAAAAAATCTGTATAAAAAAAAACGAAAAGTGATATGTTTCAGGTGGTATTTATGCAATAATATAGAAGAGTCTGAAGGTTCACAACTGTTCGCAGAGGATTGTTTTGTTAAACTATGTATAGCCTGTTGATTGGTGTTTTAATCTTTGAACCTGTGATCTGCGCTGCCCTCAGAAACTTGAAGTGCAAACAGCAGGATGTTGGAGTTAAGATTTAAGAAGCGTTACTACTCATTACACAACACACTGAATGTGCCTAATGTGCCAATACTTTTTACAAATAAATTGGTGCAGATATTCTTGACAGATATTTGAACTCTATTTTCAGGAGGAATTTCAAAGAGAATATGTTAGGAAGGACACATTACTGACACAGATTTTGTCTGCCTGTGCTTTTTTATCCTTCCGTGTTGTAGTAGAGGGAAGACAGCTAGATATATCACAGAAAGTTCTCACACCATTTTTCACAGCTGGGTACCTTTGAGATGCCATCTGGACTGAACAGGTCACCCAAGGGTGGAGCAAATGAGGTTCTCACCCAGTAGTGTGCCCTACATGCTGGGGGCCTTTTTCCTCTTTTTCCACTTGAGGTGCTAGCCTGATTGGGAGACTCTGCCCGATTCTGGTACATCAGAAGATTCTGGAGCCCACGGCATCAAACCTCTAAGGACTGATAACAGAGATATGTATTCGTGGCGCAAGACCACAGCGAGCATCTTGGTTACCTGCAATCTGGGTCAGTTCATGCATTATTTGAGCTCTTCGTGTCAAAAGAAAAAAAGAAAGCTGTCCATTCAAATGTTAATACATCGCTTACAACAGAAGCATTAAATATCACTTAACATAAAATGAGTCTGTGTACGTCTGTGTCTGTCCCTCTGGCACGGTCACAATTCATTTGTAAATGTGTAAATCTATTTTCATACCATCATTCACTTTCACACCCACTTAATCCAATTTGTGATCACAGAGAGCCGGGGCCTAAACGGCAGCACAATGCGGGAACCGGCGCTAGACAGGGCACCAAGACATCTCTGGGCATATACACACTACACACACACTTACTCACATACCATGGGATGCCTTAGAGACACCAACTGTCCTAAGACATGTTTGGAATGTGGAAGCGGGAATCAAAGTACCTCAAAGAATCCCACGTAGACGTGATCATGCAAAGTTGGACCGGGAATCATCACAAAGATCTTTGAAGATGTAAGGTGACAGCACTATTTAAACTATTTCTGTATAAACTGTTAAATAACAGACTGACATTGCAAATATGATCAATGCCATACACTTCATGTGGTCAAAAATGCACTTGTGAACATGGTGTCAATTACTAGTTGCATCTTACTGTACTTACATATAGTAAGACTACATAATTTAATTTGCTGTGGCTACAATAAAGAACTATACACTCTCAACTACCTTCACATGACTGAGCATAATCTCACTCACACACATTTACATGTACCTGAGTACACATCACACCAAACACACATTCACATATGTTCTATTACACACTTAATTAATTCTAGCAGCTGCAGCACAGCGAGCTAATTTGGCACCAGAGGTCATTGGGGACTGTGGCACTTAAGCAGAGCACATATGACAAATTTAAAAGCAAACCAAAAGATGGACAGACAGGCATAGAGTTAAATATACAGACAGACCAAATATGCAGAAACCATTATTAATGAATGGTTCTTATATTTGAAACACCCCTACTGATTACAGATTTAAAACGTGAAGCAACCTTGACAATATAATGGGTTGTACTGAACACCTTAGTCACTCTCAATCTGCCATTTTCATACAATTTAAGCCTACCCAACAACCTTCTGCAGAAGACAAAGTGGAAAAAATGGTTTGTCAACAATTGAACTGGATTGCATGTAGCCCTGAACATCTTCGAGCTGAAATGGAATGCCAAAAGTGAGTGAGGGCCTATTATCCAACTGTCAGTTGCTCACTCCACAGTTATTTCTTTTGGATGCCTACAAACCTTTGGCTCTATACTACAGATATAAGTGGTACTCAGGCGATGCAGCATTCTAAGGAACTAGTTCACCATTGCAATGACATTTCAGACATCACATTCAGACACGTCCGGCTTTGATTATGTAAAGGGATCAATCGCTGGTACAGCAACTGCAACTACTATCCAGCTCTGCAATAGACTGGCATCCTGTTCATCTTACACCTGTTTCACTTCTTTGGGAATAGGTGCACTGCAAACATGACCAGGAAAAAGTGGGGTTAAAGCATGAAAAATGTGGAAGGAACAACGGGCAGGTAAATATACAGCATGACAGGCAGATAGGTAAAAATAGACAGACAGATATAGATGTGTGACTATATAAAAGCACATACATACAGAGACAAAGGATAGAGTTTGGAAATGTGAACTGGCATATTCATAAGCTATTACTACAAAAGAAATTCAACACGTCTCAGGCTCTGGCTGCATGTGTAAGAGGATTTAGAACTAAATATGGTACAAAACATTCTGCTCACACGCAAAATCTGGATGTAAAGAATGGGAAAACGGAAAGCAACGACAGTAAAAGTCAGATGGAGAAGCTGAGGATGACTCACGATGGAGTGAGACGCTGAGGTATATACATTATTTAAACGCTCATCTCTCACGAATAACCTATTTTGCATCGAAAGCTGCACTTTTAAGAGAAAGTGCACAGGCAATCAGTAAGTAAAGTAGCGCATACACACCTACAAACAATCTCATCATCTATGTACCAGCTGTAGCAGCGTAGTAACCTATTTAATCAGGCAGCAACCTATTCAGTGAGTCCATAACGTGATGCTAACCAGAAAACGCGTTCAGGGCTACTCGTCTCATTGGTTGTAGGAGAGACCGAAACAGAAAATTGCAAAAAAGTAATATGCTGTACGTACTTAATGTTGGAACTGTTCCAGTACACAGCATGGCGGTTGTTCCCGTGAGTCAGGCGCAAGTTGGTTAAAGCGAACACAACGAGCCAGAGCGCTGGGACAGCCATAATATCCTCTTGCGTTTATCAACCACGTTCGACCTTCTTTTTTTCCGCCTTTTCGTCCTGTCCCGCTTACTTCTTAAACATCCCAGCACGTTCAACAGTCAGCGTTAAGCCGTGGACGCAGTCTCTCTCCGGTCTTCGTAGGTTAATTTCGGCGGTTCAGCTCATCCAGGCATCTTCCCAACCTGTATGTACATACTACGATTCCACAAATGGGAGAAGTCCCCACATAAGCTTTAAGTCATACGGATAAAAAAATCCGTAGTCCATTAAAAAAACTGGAAGAACGACGTTAAGAGCCACATTGTTTGGTGCGTTTGTACTCCCGTTTGTTTAAAATGTACAAACAGATACACGCCACTGACACAGCATTTTCAATATAGACTGAAGTTGCCTGAATTACAGTCGAACAATCTAATTTTCTTATACATGTCGCATTTAGGGTAACATTGAAACGATTATGAAACGCGCTGTTAAGGATGCGCTAGAACTTGGAATATATTCATCCTCCGCCGGTGCAATCATTCCAACGATCTGACTGCGTCTAACGGACAACCTGTGCGCACTGTGCGAGACCACGCCCCCTCAATCTACTCCACCACGCCCCCTTGACTCGGATTCTCATTCATGTCACTATCGCTAAACATATTTACAATATATATTTATGTATTATAGATTTATATTTAGAAACGGTTTATTCTAAAAACTGTTCGATTTTCACATTTACTTTGCTCTCCCAACTAGGAGTGTAGAAAATGTGGCATCACTTTTTACAGATATGTTTTATAGCAGTATCACACAAAAGTGCATTCACCCCTTACATTTTTGTAAATATTTTATTATATCCACTATAATTTGAACATGAAATTAGAGTGCTTTCAACCAGTAGGATGGCAATCAGGCATGAGTGGGCACATTGTTGTTTCTAAAGAACATTTCAAAAAACATTTATGGAAGTGCATCATTGTACAAATTGTTCTGAAGACCTTAGAAAAGACTTGTTGATGCTCTCGAGGCAAGAAAATGTTACACAAGGATCTCAGTGATAACACTGATAAAAGAGCTTGTGAGAAATTTTAAGTCAACCACTACAGTATAAGACGAAGGAATTTCACTATAAGTAGAAGTCAAATTAATACCTTAAAGGATAAGAAAGGATAACCTCAATGCAACTAAAAGCATCTCCTTCACTAATGTTAATGTCTATTATTCGACCGTCAGGAGAACATTAACAGAAACAGTGTACATTATAGGGGTGCAAGGAGAAAGCTATTGCTCCTGGACGGACAAGCTGTTTTTCTTAAATGTGAAGCATTATGTCTAAAGAAAGAAAAATGCTACATTGATTTTTACCTGTTATGCTGCATCTGGGCTATGGCTAGATGTCCACCATGAAACATTTATGAATGGCTTGTTGTCATTTGCTTAGTTATATATAATTGTGACTCTGTTGCCAAGCCCTGACTGCTCGGACCCTGATAATTTGATTTCACCATGGGTTTCAGTATGTTGCCCCTTCCCTTTACCAGTTTTCATACCCTGGCATTGTCCGAGCACCATTCAATTTCAACAGCATCCTCACAACCAACAACAAGTCCTCTTGACCTCAGTGATTTCACAGTAAGCATTCTAGCACTAATCTAAACTGAGAGTCACTTGAATAATGCAAGTACTGCCATGATGTCCCTGGAACAACAAGAGGAAATACAATTTGATTTTGACAGAGAAATTAATTTCTACATTTGCAAATGTGCATCTGACTCCCTAAAAAGGTTAACTAAACAATTATTTGGAATTTAACACAGTTAATGATATCTAATGTTAATCAAGAGGGGTTTAATAGGGAATATGCTTGTTTTAATTTGAGGCACATGTGCAGGTCATGTCATTAAACTATCAAATTATTAAGGAGTTTCTTCCAGTATTCCGGCTTCGTCCCAATTACAACCTATAAATATGTCCCAGTGTGATTGTGCGCGTGTGCCCTGTGATGGATTGGCACCCTGTCTAAATTTGGTTCCTGTCTTGCTCCATATGTCATAGTTTATTTTATTGGATTAAGCAAATGTAATTGGACTAAATGAATGAATGAATGAATGTACCTAGAACTATTCTTGGTACTTACAACCAATTCCAATGAAGTAGGGACGTTGTGTAAAACATGAATACAGAATGCGATGATTTGCAAATGCTTTGGAACTCATATTCAATTGAATATACTACAAAGATATTGCCAAGACAATGCCAAGTCACATTTTGCACGTGTTACGATAGCATGGCTTATTAGTTCAAATCAGTGTGGGTACTAAACTGTCCTGCCTGCAGTCCAGATCTGTCTCCCAGTGAAAATGTGTGGTGCATTATGAAGCGCAAACTACAACAACGCAGATCCCTCAGACTGCTGAGTAACTGAAGTTGTACATCAAGCAAAAATGGGAAAGAGTTTTACCTACAAAGCTTCAACAATTAGTGTCCGCAGTTCCCAAAAGGTTTTTGAGTGTTGTTAAAAGGAAAGGTGATATAACATTGGTAAACATGCCCCATCCTAACTCTTTTGGAACGTGTCACAGGCGTGTTAAAGTCAAAGTCACTGAATATTCGCAAGAAACAAGTTTAGGCATTTGAACATTAAATATATTGTTTTTGTAGTGTATTCAATTGCATATGGGTTGAAAAGGATTTGCAAATCATTATATTCTGTTTTATACAACTTCATTGGAAATGGGGTTTTACATCAAACCAGTTTTCTTGTTTATATCAAACTAGCTGTGTTCATTTCTCCTCAAAGCTTCCTGTCGTGCTCATAAAAACTAGGGGGATATTTCAAAATGAAATGTTTCTTAATGTAATATCCCTACATTTTTGTGAGCAGTGTAGAATAATGACTAATAATGACTAATTATTGGGTGGGTGACACAGATAATCAAGTTCAGTTCTCCTCCCAGACTCCAAACCCCAGAGTGGGGTTTGCATGTTCTGCCTTGGTTTCCTCCTAGTCGCACTTACAGGTAGGTTCCAGATAGAAAACACATAGCTGGGCCTTGACTGTAGACTACTGATTAAAATTTAAAATGCCATGTTGAACTGTGCAGTGGTAGGTGTATAGACCAGAAAAATCTTTTTCTCACCTGAAATCCCGCATTAAAAAGTGGAACATCAACTCTCTGCCCTTTAAGGCATTTCAGCTAGAGGTTTGCTGTCTACTTTTATATCTCATTTATTCAGAGAGCAAAGATGCTGCTGAGAGCAAAGTTTAATGTAGTCGTTTGCAACTGTGAAATCAGGTCACTCTTGTCAGGAGAATGATGGGGTCTTGTTGGCTGATAGAAGCTTATGATACCAGCACACTGACTGCTTAGCAACCTGAACTCTGTCCTGAGCATTTGAGTAAAACATTGTTTTTGAGGATTTTTTAAAATTAGCCTGCAGTCTTTTTTCTTTCATCTCCTATTACTCAAGAATTGTTTGTAGAGGTTCAGGAGATACGTGGCATTAGCCTGTCATCTTTACTTCCAGTTCCAATTAGTCTTAAAATGCCCAGTACAGGTATGTCACCCATGTCCATGATGCATTATTTGAAACTGGACCATATTGCATACCATACTTAGTAATGCTATATGGAATGCTCTTGTGTACCAGTATTGACTAAATAGCTAACACAGTGCAGTGTTCCCACACATTGATCTATTTAATATCAACATTGCCACCACACATTGATTTTCCGTTTTTGGAAACTAATAAAAAACTAATTAAATATATAAGTACATGAGATACTTAATGTTTTGTCTGGTCAACTTTGTTTCATTCATAAATATTCATTCATTCATTTTGGGATTGAAACATAGCATATGTTACTCTAAAGTCACTATTCTGCATTAATGTTGCATCAAAGACGTGTAAGTGACATTTTCCAAGGGCCCTGACACAGCCCCATATCATGACTTTTGGACTTGTTCCTTGCTTTTTTTGTCTTGATCTGAATCACATATTTCCTTTTTCTTAAAAAAAAGACCTGAAAACTAAAAAACAATACACATTTCCACTGTGTAATGGCCCATCACAAAAGTTGGTGCCACTTCTCGACATGGTTAACATCAGCAAGATTTATTACACAGTGAAGATTTAAGTGGCATTTGTGAATGTAACACTGTTGTAGTTGTTGGCAACAATTTGTCAAAGTCGCCCTTGCCATTATGGTTATATGAACTGTTGATGAATGAGACAGTTTTAATTTAAATAATATCCCCGTGCATTTGCTGAATATCCTCAGCCCACCTTTGCTCCTCATATGCTAAGCATGGGAACTGCTTTGTGTCAAACTATGATCACCTATGATCATCACCTGTTAGACTATGGTCACCTGTTTTAAATCACATCTTTTATTTAGCTTTTCTACCTCTTCACTAACCCTAAACTGTTTGGAATGTGTTCCTGGCCTGAAATGCAGGAATGCATGTATATAAACAAATAAAAATGTACCCGAACAAAAAAAGGAAACATCACAGTCATACTGTCTACAATTAAACAATAGTCAAAGTAAATGTAAGACACGTTGCATGTTTTATTTGCATACTGCCATGGTTTTCTGACTTTAGAATTGTATTTAAGATGGGTAAAACAATTTCACTGTCAAGTTCTGTGTGCTGGCGATGGGGATAACCCTGATCTGTGCCATGTGACCACAAACCCCCATTTGTTCCCCGCAGTACTAGAACTTTTGAGTCCCTTCTCTGAGTGTCCTTCTCTGTATCCTCATAATCTCACATTGGAGTTGGTAATGAAGCCAGGTTAGCTCAGGTTCTCATTGCTGAGCTTCCAAGGTTCAGACATGGCATCTGGTGCGGTGCTGGCTGTTGGTTACTTATTGCACAGATGGAATATGGTCTCTGCCATTGTGGGAGCTTTCCGTTACATTACGCAGTTTTCGGAAACAGTGAGAGACATTACAGAGTAAGGGTGTTCTTACAGAACAAAAAGGACGATAGATTAGTCTTGTCACAAAGTCTGAAATTTTTCATTATGTCTGATCTTTCTGAACGCTTTTTGATCTTAATAGGACAGCACAGAATACTGGTGTATCTCACTCCAAATTCTTCTTTGTAGAGATCAAATTTTGGTCAAGATCATGTCATGGCTCAATGTCTCTAACACCTGGACAGGTGCCCAGATAAGTAATTTCTGCTGCAGTCTTGGCTTGCATTATGTCACAGGCTTTGTTGAGAACTTTACTGAATTATTGGAATGATGAAATGTTAAGGGCCAGCACTTCTTCTGTGGGTTATATTGGTTATACAGTCCACAAGCAATGCTAAGTTGCTTGAAAGCCAAAAGAAAGTATTGAGTTTATCTGTCAACCTGCTATTTCTATTAGCCAAGAATATTTAATTGTATGTTTGAGTATTTTCATTTGCAAATTCCATGCCTTTCTACACACTTTCTAGATTATTATTCCAAAAAAACAGAGCACACTGAGTAAACTCACACAGACACAGGGAGTACATCCAAACCCCACACAGATGGAGTCCATGGTCTAGATTGAACCAGGGATGTCAGAGCTGTGAGGCAACACTGGCTATTATTCTGCACTCCATGCTCACTTTAGATCACTCATCATTTATGGGACATAAAAGTAAGAACACATGTTTGAAAGTATAGTTTATTTTGTGCATCTTAAGTACCTTGTGCACTATTGTGAACTAGTGCAACTGGTAACTTTGTCTTTTCATCAAATGTTAGGGCAGTGATAAGATCAGATATTGATTACGAGATCCAGCAGCAAGCCATAGCATTTAACATGATAACACTTATAGAACTCCTGCAAAAATAATGAGTGACGTGTGTTTGGTAAAATCAAACAGTTTTCATGAATATATTCCATGCTATCTATGATAGCAGAGTACTTTCAATCACTTTCAAGTGATATAGACGTATACTTCCTCTGCTGTATACTGATGCAAAATTACTGTTTACATTACAGAGTTTAAGACATTAAAGTGTGTGACTTATCTCTCATAACACTTCGGCACACATTTTTTTCACTCTAAGAGTATCTAATTGAGTTGAAAAGGTTACAATGCCAAAATAAAAAAAGACTGATACAATGCTCTAATGTAAAAGGGAATTGGCTTGACTTGATGAGATTAAAGAACCTATTTTCAATTATTTACCCGCTCCTTGTGGATAAACTACAACAGTGATGCTGATTTGGAGATGAAAATCTGTGGTGTTGAGGAATAAGCAGACCTGAAATATATAAAATAAGCAGCTATTCTTTACCTTCTTATGCATTTAAAACAGGTATCTAACATTGAATAAAATATTTGTTTTTTTTTTCTGATATCCTGTAGGTTTGCAGAGCTTATGCATGTACTTCTTAAAGTAATTAAAGTGTCTTTCCAGTATAAGTCCATGTACTTCTGTAATCTCAACCTTATTCTCACCGTGACCTACAATCATCAGCCACCTATGTGGCTATCAGAGACCTATGTAATTCCAAGCCATCAAATGTCGAATGGAATGCACACTGAGATAGCACATGGCAAAAGTGTCTCCACTACAGATCAGTAGCAGATGGTTAGTTTTGGCAAATGAGCACAGGAGTCATTAAATTTACTTGGTTTTGCTGCCTATTTGTATAGTATGTAATAAGCCAGTAATCACGTTTCCAACGATCTGAGTTTTACAGTTGTCTTTTTTGATGGATGAGCACTGATCAAAGGTGGATATAAGGTCTATAACAATTCAAAACATTATTGGGATAATCATTTGGGACAATGCAGTGTCTATTCAGGATCTAAATAAAAGCCAGAACCCAAAGATATGTACTAGCAAACTAGTAAACATCTAAATCAAGTATATTTCCTAGTTATACCTCCTTAGCCAGATGGAACTGGTTTGGAATTATTTGAACTTGAACTAAATTCTCCCGATGCTGCAACCTTGCGTTATTTTTAGGATAATCATTGTTGATATGCATTGATTATGGAATTTGTGAAAATTCTTGAGAATACAACAAGTACAAGGTGTAATTGCAAATAGGTTTTAACCATTACATTTGAATGACATTTTTGATAAATGCAAAGTGGATGGTTACAAGAGAACTACAAGTGGTATGAGCTCGCTCACAACCTACATTTATCCCTGGAGATGTAGCCGAGTTGATTTTGATTTGACAAAATCTAAAATATCAGAATGTCAGCAGGGAACTTCAGGTACACTGGAGTACTGTTTCAATCAGTAATACTGATTCATATCATACATACATGTTAAAGACCTTATAAAATGGTGGTCAAGGTAAAACAAGGTTTACAGTAAAAATCTACACACTGACTGGGAAAACAGTTTCTATTAATAATAATCAATGCATCGTTACATACATTTTATTTATAGTAGTGTAGATTTAACAATGCATTGGGCAGAGATTTAGGTGTGATCTTCATGCACATGTTGCTAACAATTTTAAGGAACTGGCTTGTCTCCAAAAATATTTTAGCTCTGCATCAGGCATTATTATTCACAAATGGTTGCTTATGCATTTTGGGATTGTTGACTGCTAGTGGGTCCCATCTTGAGCTTTTGCCAGTTGCCATGGTTTCACTGTTAGCACTTATGGTAGCACATAACCATTATGCATGAAAGTGAATCTTTTTTTGCGTTACCAACAGTCACCCTCATCTGTCATATATCAGCACACATTACATTTCTGATCTGAAAGTGCATAGTGTCTGTGTTGCAATGTTGCACTACTCAAGTGAACACTGGGTAAAGATGGCTCTTATTTAATTACCTTGGAGAGCCAAGATAACACAAGATACATTAACTCAATATGGAAACATTTGCAAATAATTTAATAACAGTATGCTACCTATATCTTTATTGCTCAAACTGTGAAATATTAAATATATAAAATTATAAGGATTGTTTCGGTTCAATTAACATTTAGAGTTAAATATAACAACATGCAAGTAAAGCTTTGTAATGTGTCTGGTACAGACTACGTTTTTTAATGGCTTATAATCATTGTGTTATGCCTATGCCAACTAAAGCTCAGTTCCTTGGCAGTTTTAAAGGATATAGTACATTTATATATACAGTATACTGTGCACTCCTGGGCCAAATGTGGGCCAAGCCTAAAGTTACAAAGTACTATGCTTTTAACACCCTGTCAGAAACAAGAAAAAGTGGCATTCAAGACCTCAGAAAACATGACTTTTTTGAAAAGAACATTACCCAGAATTACCCAGTGGCTCACAGTGGGAGGTCTTGAATTCGATCCCAGTGAAGCAGTCCAGGACTATTCTGTGTAGAGACTGCATGTTCTCCTGGTGTCGAGGTTTACTTCGGGTACTCAAACATTTAAAAGACATGCTTTAGGTTAATTGAGTACACTAAAGTGAACTTAGTGTGTAAGGGAATGTGCCTTACAGTGGATTGGCACATTGTCTAGGGTTGTTCCTGCCTTGCATTTTATGACAGCTAAGCACTGTTGAGCCCATTAAAAGCTAAATATTCAGCACTTTTTCAGTTTGGTCCATTTTTTGCCCAGGAGTGTACATATCCCAAATAATTAGACGATTCTTCCAAGTTAATTTTTTTTCATGTTTTCTACATCCTTAATGATTGTTTTCTTCATGTTTCCAGTGATCAAATAAGTTTCTTCCATACCCTTGATCAAGCCGTGTTTCCTTTATGCCTACAGACAGAAGTTTTTCTCCATAAACTCCATAACTAGATATTTTTCTTTCATATCTTCATCATCAGATGTATTTCAGTCAAGTTCTCCATAATGAGTTGTGTTGGGCCACATTTTAATTGATGCCAAGGTGTTCACATGCCTGATGTGGCCCAGCTGATTGCCTGGCAGCAGGAAATTTTCAGAAACTAAGATGCTTGTTTTCTCTTGTGAGCTTTGATTAATTTAGTCAGCTCTAGTATGGACACATTGATTATCCAGATAATCCATTATCATTAATCTGACTAATTGCTGGTGTGTCTCATGGGCTAATTCTTAATTGCTTTCCCCGATGAATCTCCTGAAGGTGGGACATCGTACTACAATGAAAGCTGTGTTCTGGGTCCCTGTCACTCATTTAAACTTTGTCTTTATGCCTTTTGTATTCATGTGTCCATGCGTTAACATACTCTAGCTTTGGCTTTCAGGAGGAGCATCCTTTCTGTCCTTACAAATAGACAATGGCAAAAGCATAAGCTATCCTATTATGAATTAAACACTTTATAATATAATACTGTGAATACCCATAACCACAGTCTAGCTTTTTACCCCATTTACACCTAACCAGCTATTTTCTGTCCTTGGTAAGGACAGTACTAGTCAACTTTTATTTAATATTATCAAACTAAATTGGCAGCTGTTTATAATGAATGTAACTTTTATGACTTTACGTGATAGTAAAGTCAGGTCAGATTTAATTATATAACACTTTTTACAATGAAGCATTGTCTTGAAGCAGTTGTACAGTTTTTATGGACACATTTTTATGGCCCAGTTTAGATTCAGTTCACATACAAATGTCTACCCTTAAAGATTTGCTGCCAAAAATGAAAAAAAAAAAATATTATAATAATTACTCCATCAATGACAACAAGCCATCCCGACTCTGATGCAGAAAAACAGACATAAATCTATAATACTTTCATCACTATATTTTACAGATGGGTTGAGCATTTCATGCTGTAATGCAGCACACTTCTACACATACCCGATAGATGTTCTTTAAGTACTACAGTCTCCAACGTGTTATCCCAAACCGAACCAGGATCTTTGCTTGAACTTAAGGGGCTTTAGTGAACAATTTACAAATAATGTATAATATTTGTATATATATATATGCCTGATGACAGTCAGGCATACGTGGGGAGACTGCGGTACTTAAAGAACATCAATGCCACAGTCAGGCATATTA
>JAUZST010037442.1:0-27574 GCA_034779995.1 Parotocinclus haroldoi | reverse complement strand
CACACACACACACACACACACACACACACACACACACACACACACACACACTCACATTGAGCCACATTACAGACAATGTCTGACTTAACACATCTTTGGAATGTGGTAGTAACCGAAGAACCTGGAGAAAACCCATGCAGACACGACAAGAACATGGACAGCACACGTCACACAGAAGGAACCCAGGCATCTAACCAAGGATGTCTGGAGCTGCAAGACAAAAGTTGGAACCACTGTATCCACAGATGCATCGTTAGAGTTCATTATAATGCGGTCTTTCCCAAATACTAAGGAATTTGATAGTACCAGTATCGCACATCCCTTGGAATTTTATTTTGTAATGTCCTTCTTGAATGCGTTGATATAATACAATGTTTTCTTCTCTTAACATTTTTAAAAGCTCGAATCCAGGACATATGTCCTTTCCTACAGCTGGGCCAGACTACACCGGATCCATCCACCTTATTTTATGTATTAACTTGACGGACAATCGGGAATGCGAGCAGCACATTTTATTTATCAAGCTTTTGAATGGATTTTTATTAGATTAAATATAAACACTCCGGCTATCAGTCGATGAGGTACAACACAGTTCTGACCGCACACTTTTTTTAATAAGAGAAAGCTTTAGTCTATTGATTACAGCACTGATTACTGTAGCCTGTAGATTATAGCTATAATCACGCTCTACAGTGCCTTAAAACCAGTGAACGCGGGACGTATAAATGGTCATTCGTTCACTGCATGTGCTTATGTTGAATATAATAGTACATAAATACAGTAGCACATCTGGATGTTGCATTGCTGCCATAAGTTCCATGACTAACGCTTAATATAAAAAATGGCGGGCAGTTTCTGGAAACAGCAGTCCACATTCCCGTTTTAAAAAAAGCCTCAGATTTTATAAAGTCCTAAACCATGAAGGCACAACCCGACCCAATAGAAAACGCCCCATGCCGTTACTTGCATGAAGAAATGCCATGAGATTGCTCACCTGACACAGCTCCTTGCACATGCCTGCGCCATCTTACAGCATTAGCCAGACGCTCCTGTAATATCGCGAGACCCAGATTACTGGACGAGACCGTCTGCGGTTCCACCTCGATACTCTTGTCCCAAGGTCTCTAATCATATTCACGTTTTACAGACTTCCGCGTGAATTTCCTGCGGTTCACGGTTTCCCGCCGCGTTCCACTCGAACTGACATCTCTGAAGTATCCCGGTGTGGCTGAGTATCTGAAAATGTGCCCCGAGTCCTTGTACCCTGTGCTGCTGGTTAGGCCCCAGCTTCATTTGTGGGATTACACAAGTATGGACAGTCAGTCATTTTTTATTTATTATGTAATTTTATGCCTATTGTCTATTGTAGAGGAAAGTTTGTTTGTTTATTTGGCTTGTTTAATGTCACTACCGGCATCAGTGGCCATCTTAGCGACACACACAAGGTTATATCCATACACAAGTTCATCTCAAGACTAGTCATACACACACACACACACACACCAGTGCCAATTTAGAGTACTTAGTTAACCCAACACATGCCTTTGGCCTGTGGGAGGTAACCGTAGTACCTGGAGTAGACCTACCCAGACACAGGGAGGACCCAAGCCACTCCACCCTGGAATTAAACTCGGGACCTTCTTGAGTGAGGCACAGAGCCACCATGCTGCCCAGTAGAGGTAAGAGTTGAGGAAAGTCGTCCCAAACTGGAAACGATTGTCCACTGACTAAGGATGGACAAGAGTACGCACTCGAGTTCTTGCTTAGACAAATATGCAATACTGTAGTAAATAAGCCTCAAGATTTTTTTTCTCCAGAATTTGAGGCGATTAAGCCAGCTGTCGTCGAGCCATTCGTACGATTTACCCACTGCACAGCACATTACAGAATAGACATTGCTTTTTAGTATGCAAGTTAGATTTGTCTTTTGATAGGCCTGATTGTTACTGGAACTGATGTGTTATTGCATTACAGTCACAGCAGATGGAAGAGCCATAAAGCTCCACATTAACCGATAGCATGTTTTATTTCACGCAAGTGGCTCTGTAATTGGCGTGAATAAAGAGAATACACGGGATGGCATATTTTCATACTTCCCTCCCTGTTGTACTACTGTGAGTGTTCGCACCAAGTCCATGTAAAAATCAGCTGAGAAAAAGAGCATAAGGAGCTTCACAAAACGTTTTTGCATGGCCAAGCACCTGCACAAGTCTAAGATCACCACATGCAATAAATATTGGGTGATAATCATAGCGCTCTGGAGTTATTAGCTGATCACACAATCTGGCTGACATTTGACTCCTACATCATAAGCCCAGAGCACTGACCCAGTGAAACGAAATTCAGCCTGAGCCAGACCTAAATCACACTATAGGCATGGAATGTCACAGAAGTATGGAAACTTTTATTTAGTGGCACATCAGTGAATATACATACTCATGACAGTCAAGGTTATATCAACACGCTAGTCATGGTAATTTAGAGTGACCACTCAACCTTAACGCACGTCTTTGGAAATCCACACCGGCACGGGACGACATGCTAACTCCACACACCCGAGCTCGAACCATGGCTCTTGGAGCTGTGGCGTAACCGTGCTAACGCTAACACTTGCATGAACAAATGTTTAAATCGCGATTGTGTCAACTCGAGAAGTTACTTCATCCTGAATAACTGAGTTTGTCTAGCACTGCCCTTACTTTCGAGTTTACTCTGTCACGTGCAGGGTGAGGAAGAAATGTGCAACATTAGTCTGAAATAAAACAGACAAGGCGGCCTTTTACTAAAAGAATAAATTTTATTTCAGCACTGTAAGCCATTTCTCAACCGTACAAACGTGACTGCCAACTTTAACTCTCTTTCTCTCTCAGCCTTTTGGCTTTCTTCTCAATGCATCGTGAAATCAGACCACAACAGCAAGACAAATAAAAAAGGTTTCTTTCCAAAACAACCCGGTGCTTTCTTCTGACTAAAAATGAGAAACTGTTAATAACGATCATAACAATAACAGCAATAATAAGAATAATGAAATTTCACCCTTCACTACACAAGTTCTTTTGGAGACCTTGATGCATGCATCAACATGTTTTTTTTCCTGTTGAATGAACCAGACGACAGAATGTGTTGCCTACAAATGGGGTTTTGTGAAAACACAGTGGGGGGCCAACATGCTCTAAAAGCAGTAACGGTTCAAAACGGGGCACTCATCCAGCGCACGGGGTGGTTGGGAGGGGGGGGGGGGGCATTGTACACAACACATTGCTGTTATCATGAATGGGCTTGACACCTCAACACTGGTCAAAAGCATACAGGTGGTCAAGTGACGTGAAGGGCTTTAGGAGCTAGGATAAAAGGGGAGCGATTTTAAAGGATGACTCAAATCTAAACTCCATACACATGTCTATAGGAATGAACAGGCAGAACTCCTCACACTAGCGTATGTCTGAGCCTGTTTACAGTTGTGCTTACATTTACTTTAGCTGTGACTACGTCTGAAGCTACACTATCCAAAGGACGATACAACTGTATGGGGAAACTGCAAAGGTATTTAGGATTTAACCGTATCAAGGTTCCACTTCATAAAGTGATTTAAAAAAAAGAAACTGAATACACAACTCAGCCACATTTCACCAGAAAGATGTAAATACCACGTTTTGTTCATTTAATATTCATTAATGGACCCACAAAGTTATATTCTCAATTGCTGAACTCTAGACGCATGGGTTTCAGAAAAAGCAATCGAAATTTCGGCTGACAAACAGTAAGGACATGTGCACTTTGGTTTTTAGTAACAGAGGCAATATTCTGTCTTGTGCAAGGACGCATTTTTCTGTTGAATTGAGCTTTACAGAATTGTCTGTTGAATCCTCTTCAATTCACTGAAGTAACTGGAAACGTTTTGACAATGCTGGACTTTAGTCTGGTGGCTACAATTATATCCTAATGGTGAAGTGGTCTGAAATAATAAAAAGGAAAACTTGCAATCGGCACAGTTCAAAAATATCTAGTCGTGCTAAGCGTATTTTAATACTAACTGGAGCAATGGTCAAAGGAGTAACTACATTTAAAACATAGCAAGAAAAACAAATTCTCACAATTTCAAACCGTAGGTTGTTAGTTTCGATTTGTTTTTATTTTTTATTTTTTCGTTCAACGCTGAAAACGTTGGTTTCTAACTTCTGGCTACGATTACATACAGACTGATAAGTGTGTTTATTGTTAATATTACCTTTACTGTTAGTATAATGGGTAAGACGACAACACTGGAGCAAGAGTTGTGGTAAGAGAAATCTCAATCTAGACGTAATGGAACAAGAAGAGGTGGCAGGCAGTTTTGGAGAAGACGGGGGGGAAAAATTTGAGTGTGAGTGTATATTAGTAAGCCTATACGTCACAGTAAAATGGGGATTTTCTTTTTTTTTTTTTAGTACAGTAACAATTGCCACATGAATATATGTTCTATATTATCATCAGCTGAAAAGGACTGATTAGGATAAAAAGGGACAGGCATACAATAATACGGTTGGTTCTAATAATCAATCTGAACATACATCCTTTAAATGATACTTAATACTGTAATATATTGTACAATTCTATCCGTTTTGTGTATAGTGAACTCTCCACAAATGTCCGGTTAAAAATGGCAAATAGGAAAGAGGTTAGAACAGTCAAAAAGAGAATACATAAAAGCCAGGTATAAGAAGCTTTGCAGAGGGTAACTTGGGAACCACACATCTGAAATTACGAATTAAACGTTACAAGTAATCAACTATATCAAATATAAAATAAAAACTAAATAATGTTACGTTTTCTCCTCTACAAACCGATGTATCTCTAAAAGAAAACAGTGTACATACATTTCTGGGTGTGTCTAAGAATTAATATCTCTTTGAGACTAAATTGAAGCTAAACGTGACTGATAACCTATAGCAAATTCGCAACTGGAACGATTACTCAATATTTTCATGTCTATTTGAAATGGCAATGAAATGTAAGTGAATATTGATCTACAGTAAGCCTGATAATGGTGCTTGTGTATACATACAGACGTGTGTACGCGGAACTTACGATGGAAAATCTGTCCATCATAACCACTGCGGAAAACCTTATCAGATGCAACCAAAGTTTAGGCTTTGGTTGAACATGTATAGTACGGTATTCTACGAGTGCACTCGTAATGCTATGCTCTAGATTAATTACGTTTTATCATAATTGCGTGAAGTATAATGCTCACAAAAATGAGGGGATATTTCAAAATGAGATATCCCCCCATTTTTTAGGAGCGGTGTATATCCTGTTTCTCTCTCCAAGAAACATGACGCTGGATTACACAGAACAACGAACCGTTGTGTAAATGGTTACTGTTGACATTTAGCTGGTATAAACGCAAGTCTGATCTTATCTCATGGATCGATGTCCACGAGTGAGAATAATTCTAGAATATGCCATTAATATGTCTGTCAATGTTTGATATCAGAGCAATTTATACAATTTGCCACACTAGATAAAAACCATTTATCCATGTTGTAACAAAATAAGGTGCATCTTATCGGCATGCCTGCACAGACTAAAGATTCAAACCCAAATAATTCTGATTACGATTAATCATGAATAAATCCTCTCTAGTTTATTTTTCCTTCCATTATAAATTGATGCCTTTTTCCAAATAGCCCCATAATTATCAGTACAACAACAACAACAAAAAAAAAAGTGTACAAAGGAGTGAGCATCTATCGCCTTTGTACGAAAGTGTCAAATCATGGCTAAAAGGGCCAGATTTACATGCATTTGTTTATGCTGTATGCCTCAAAAGTGCACTCCTGATCAAAAGTGCACAAATTCCAAGGGCAGTCAAAGTCATCTATATAGAACAAGTCACTGTGCATTATGATCGCTATGAGCACTAGAGGACATTTTATAGCCAACCATCATATGATGCTTTTATAGTATTCCATTTCCTTATTTAATCCAGAATAAGCAAACAATTTTAGCTATAGACTATGATGCTCAAACATAAATAACATAAGTGCTTTATGTTGCATTACAATCAACTAATGGTATTTTGCTTTAGATTGGGTTGATGCTTGCATATCTACAATCTGGACCATAAGGTGCTTTAGAAAATAAATGTGAAAACTAACAGAACTGTATTAGCAGCTCTATCGGTGGATATTTTCTATTAGAAGAAAACATGCAGGGACTTTCTAGATTGTCAGAAAACTAGACAAGAGAAAGGGCTATTACTCATGGAGCTAGCAATGCAATACCCTCCCTAACTAGCACGTCTGCACTCATTTGCCATAAAACGCCAGCACTATGGAGGCAGAATCTTACTGACTGAAACGAGTCTAGCAGTATTTAACAATTTGCACTTGAATTTATCTGCGCCTAAAACAGATCTGATATTCGTTTCCCCAAATGGACCCTCGACTTGCAAAAAAAAAAACAGCACAATTTGTAAAGTTTCAGTGTGAAAACCACATAAGTACTTGCCATGTAATCTAAAAAGGGACGGTTCAAACAGTGCTAATGAAACTGAACACTGAATAAAAACTGATTTAAAGTTTCATTCACTGGTAGTCATTGTTTGGCTGAACTGACCCCTTAAAACACATCTACAGTGTGTACTGGAATCACTTCTCACAGCAATTCAACAGCACAAAGTGTCAAACGGACAAGAGGTCTACGTCCTCTCCTGACTTTAAATACGCCTCAAAACACAGCTGGCAAGAGTACTATGAATATTCACAAAGACAAGATTAGCAATAGAAAGCATTGTTACCACTTTACTAACTATAAGAAATGTATCCAATCCTGCACACCTATGCATTTAAAAAAAAATGCATGGTTCAATAGTCAAAATCAAATTCGATTTGTGCAAAATGCTACTTATGGAACAATTAATTAATGAGCTCATTCCAGCAACAGTTAATTATACAGACCTTATTACACAGGCAAAAAGGAAGGGAAAAGCCATGGGGCACTGACCCAGCATAAGGGTACATGGTCTGGTAAAGTCATGTGCAACTAACAGCCAGTGAGATCCACCGCATTGCTTATGTAAATCTCTTTTTTCTGGGCAGACAAACAACTACAAATTACTGACAAGAGCTTCAGAACTATATTAGGGAAAGTATGCTGGTCGTAAAACGTGCTGTCTAAGAGAATGTGGATTAAATCAGAATATACTTTGGAAAAATATGCCTATGGTCATCCAGGCAAATTTAAATATATCCAAGAATCTAAGGTGTGTTCAAATAAAACAAAGTTAGAAAGGTGAAAAGACTGAGAGCTCGTCACAATGCTACAAACCCTGATGGGGCAGTGGGAAGGCTGAGATCCAGAATCAAAAAGATTCAGCGCAACTGTGGTCAATTTCGAATCAGAACCTACTGTTGACACAGACCGCAGTCCTCCTCAAACTGTCCATCTACAGTTTCCAGCATCTGTAACATCATAAATTATTCTTATAACACAAAGTGGCTACTGTGCCCTAATTATCATGTTTTACAAGGAAAAGGCAGCCAAACTTGGAACATCCCCTCAACTCAATCATTCTCATTACACGATCAGATGTAATTACTCCTCTTTTTGTAGTGCACCATCTGACGGGCAGTCGTCAAGGCAACACGGGGCCTCTTCCTCCACCCCGTCTCCTGATTGGTTGTCTCTGCTGGCTAAGGCACACTGGATTGGCTGGGCCAGAGGTGGCAGGTCAAGCGGCTGGCTAGTGGGGCTTCCTGAGGAGCTGCCGTTCAACTGCTGGGACACGCCCCCGGCTCTCTCACTGGGATGCCCCGCAGTTTTGGGTTCCTCTGCCAGCCTTGGAGGGCTGGAGGAAGGTGGCGAGGAGGAGAGATTCTATAGGAATTTAAGATAGTTAAATGAGTAACAAATCCCCAACCATAACAGCAGCGCCATTAAAAAAAAAAACTAAATGTGTTAGCACACAGGGATGCTATAAATAACCTGTTAGGGCTGTTAACGATTAACCACCTCAAACAACAAATAGATTAACTGTTCACTGCCAATAAAATTAAAGCTGTGTCCAACAACTGGCATCTAAATTGAAAACCGAGCCAAGGCTGTTAATGTGCTTAAAACACATCAGTTGCTGCTGGTAGGGTAACACTGTTGGGTACAATGAGCTCTCTCACACAGAGCACAGGCACTTTTACACAACAGGAACACTGGTTGAAACACAAACAACTGAGTTGTGCTCGCCACCTTGTTAAACACACTTGCAATGGTAGCTGTATAAACAATACATCTTCAGTCTGAAAATGGGGGGAGAATGACAGGACCAAAAGTGAAGTTCAGGCGTTTTCTTAAACGCTTCAGTTAAATATACACAATGTACGTCAATTCAGTATCACACAGCATTCCTACTAACTTTACAAATGCAAACTGAAAAACAGGTTTGGAGGAGGTAGCGTCATCTTAAATTAGCCCCTAGAACTGTTTGGTTTGAAAGCAGCTCATACTGTATGTTCAAAAGATCCAGGAATAGGCACCATATAGTCTATAAATGAGCACCTGGATGGGTCACCACCATAAGGCAGGCAGAGGGCTCCCCATTTTTGGAGGGAGAACAGGGTGAAAAAGCTAAAAGGTCTGTTAAAGACTGGAATTAGTATAATTGGAAAAAAAAAAAAAAAGGGTTATGGAGTGACGAATCCACATCATCTACAGGCGGCTCTTTAAACTCCGTCACTGAGGTGGTATGTTCTCTACTCCAGTGCTGCAACAGTAATGCCTACCTAGGACAGCAATGGAGTGGTGTCTTGTTCAGGGCTTATGTACTATGTTTTCTGGGGGTAGTTGCCAAAATAAAAGTGACTATGGCCAGAAAAACAGCCAGCATCCTAAACAGGGCACTCTATGGGGAACAGGGAACGAATAAAGCACACTGGGTTTTTGTAATTAATTAGGCCAAAATGGTTTGCTGACATTATGCTATGATTTGCTGGATAATATTTTGCACTGAATAAAGATTAATTAGAGATACATGTGGCTATAAAGCACAGCATTACCTGTGTTCGACTGGTGTTTACCTTCTTTCCTCCCCTTCCTTTCGGTATCACTTCTTTACCCCTTCTACAACAAAAGACAATACATTATAGCCATTATTTGTCTGCACTTTACTGTAGTGCCTTTGAATTAAAGTTCAAATTTCATTTATAGAGGTGACTTACCCTCTTCCTCCGCCCACTGATACTACCTGCATGTTAAACCCCCCTCTGCCACGCACCGGTTTGTTTCCAGCCCACTGACCAACCACCATGCCAGCAATCTCCAGCTTGCCACCTTGAGGAGGTATCGACTGGACACCTGCGTTTACCAGAACTGTATTGTAAAACAGATGGACTAACAACTCGTAATTTAAAGTATTCGGCAAATAACAAAAAATATAGTAATTATTTGACAGAACTGTGCAGCACCACAGGTGTGAATGGTTCATACCCGGAAAGGCTCTTGGTCTGTGCTGGTGGTGCGGAGGGGGCATGGAGCCAAGGGGCCGAGGAGGGTACAGGGGGTGCATAGGGTAGAACTGTGGGACCATAGCTGGAGGCAGGAAGGCGGGAGGAGGAAGAGGAGGGGGTGGTGGAGGGGGCCGAGAGAGGTTGATACCCTCTAGAATGGCCTGCCTCATTTTCTCCACCCGAGTCACCTGTTCCTCCTGACAAAAAGTGTTGAAGAAGAGAGCCATGTAATAATGGTATCTAACAGCATTGATGTATCCTCAGGAGTACTTCAAAACAAATCAGACAAATTAATTAGTATACGAGGTGACATCTTTACCTGGCCTTCACACATGTCCAGCAGGGCAGATCTGTCTCTCGATGCTTTGGCCAGTTTGCTCTGAAATAGCTTGCCGTCAAAAAAGCCCCACGGGCAGCAGTGGTCCCAGGGAAGAGGCTGGCCACAAACGTCGTTAACAAAAAGTGCAGTATCTACGCCGCTCATAAAGAGTGAGGCCAGCTGAACACCACGGTTATCCACTTTTTCCACCTAATGGCATCAATCAAGTATTAGAACCACAATCAGGTCCATGCGGTCAGGCATTTCTAATTCCTAATCATTGAGCTGTGCTATATCAGCAGCACAACGCTTATTACAAAGCACTGAACAATCCAGCAACTATCAATTACAAATGTATAGATTCCTACTTCTAACAAGTCAGTTCAGACACTTTCTGCCCTGCTGTCCTTAAAGTCCATAGAGAATTAACCATCTTGAGATTGAGATCTTACCCACCAACTCCAACAGATACATTGAAATGCACTTGTATATACCACAAAAACTAAAAGGTTGGCAACTATGGTTATGTAGGAGTAAAACAAATGTCCACACAAATGCCCGGATCCAAACATTACAAAGTGTCAAAGTCCCCTCACTGGAGTGTCTTCTTTCCACACTCAGTTCCCGAGGTAAACAGTGCTAACTTAACCCACTGACCCTTTCAGACATCATGGACAAAAAGACTCGGGAGCACATGACCTTCTTCCATTGCTGCAAGATCCAGGTTTGATTATCGCAATCCTGTTGTAGGTATACAGGAATAAGCGATGGCGAGCACGCCGACCAGTCTGCAGCTAGGCAACTCCAAACTCATTACTGAAAACTGTGTGTTGTCATACATTCTTACGACACCAGCCTTAACAATTCCTGTGACTCGTACCGCAGCTCTTTTGTCGGACTATTAGAACTGACTGTTCACTTAGCTAATAGGGTGATCAACATCATTTGTTTTTCAGTCTGATGCGGTTTGAATGTTTGACTAACTGAAATACCTGCTTCAACTCCGATTGCCTCAACAGTTTAACAAGGTGGTGATGATTTATCCTCATTCATTTTTAGAGTACAGAATGAATTCACACAAATGTTCAAGCACTGAGCACTATATTGAGAAAACTGCTCTATGGCATTAACACTTCACAATAACAATATAAACGGACATAATACCCCTTAATGATCAGTATAAGCATGGTTTTGATTTGTGGCCTCCAACCTTGAGCTCTTGCAGTTGATCAGGCTCATAGAGCTGGTTGGACACTGCTTGAGCCAAAAAGGCATCAAGTTCATGGCGTTGGAGAATGCGACCACCTGGCCACTGCATCATATACCTGTAAGTGAGCACATATATATCATATCTGTCATTATTTCAAAAGGCTACAGCAGTTTTCCACTAAAACCACGCAATGCTGCAAAGAGCCATCTGATTACTCTAAAAGGGCTAGAGAACGAGATTATGCATCATGCCTCAATGCATCTGCTTTCGCTCACACACCTGAGCACGCAGCACATGAGCAGCAGGTGTGATGGCACGCAGGCCGGGTTGAGCAGTGCTGGGCAGTCTGATCTCATGCAGGCCAGGAAGGCTCGTGTACGACGGCTGCGGTCCTCTGAAGCACGACCGAGCCAAAGACGCCTCAGGTTGGGACAGGTCCACTCACGGAAACAAAGAGCTGGAACCAGCTCAGGGGTCAGGGCTGACTTGGCTTTACTGGCACACCATTCCTTAATGATCACTGGGGGCACTGTGGATTAAAACAAAATCCAGACTGAAGCCCACAGTCTTTAAAATCATTCTGCTAAAACACACAATTAATGGAAACCAAATAACTGGGAAAACACAATAATGGAACCAAATCCATAAAAAGGGTGAAAAGTAAATAAATGCAAACTTTAAACAAATTCTTGTTTTTTTAAATGGTTCCAAGCTAATTTCAAATGAAAAAAAGTGTAATTGGTTTTCATGTGGAGGGTCAGAAAGAGGAAGCAAGAGAGGGAAATGGAATCTGTAAAGCCAACAATTTAGTGTATATTAAGTGTTCAATGCTCCACTGAGCCCCACTGTAATAATATGTTAATCAGTATCAGTGACCTGATGATGAGAAAGCTCAGTCCACAAAGAGTCGGTAATCTTAGTTCAAGTATGGCTGCTTGCAGTGAGGGTCTGTTTTACAGGAGCTAGGTAGCCCCTTTCATATTAATTATTAAATTAAGAGACATTAAATAGAACTTAAACGAGATGCTACAGACATACATCAATCTCAAACTTCACATTACCCAAACCAAACAGCATGGCATTTGCCCTCTACACAGGGTTTCCTTCCTGTGGTGGGACTTTATTTAAAAAGAAATAAAATACAGACGAGACAAAGCACAATACACATGACAGCAGGGCTTAAAATGGCAACGATTAACAAATACGCTTACGCTCACTCACCTTCTAGAGGAGTACGCTTGCGCAAGGCCATTCTCTCCAGTCGCCGTTGGGTCTCGGCTAGACTGAACAGCACACCATAAGCATATTGTCGTGCCGAACGGAACAGCAACGAGGCAGGTGGCAGGTCAGGATTACACTCATCCTCTATACACACTGGAATCTTCATCTCCCCCTGAGAGATACATGTTAGCAGTCAAAGACCAGAGAATCTCACAATCTCTGAAACTGAGAGATTACAATCATGGTTTCATAAAAAGGTTGTTCATTTAGTTTTGTTTAAACAACTTTGTTTACAGTATACGAGACCGTCGCTAACCAGTCCTAATACAGCGCACACTGAGGTAGCTAATATGGACACGGACTCAAAAGGAGTCCATGATTGAAAAAAATGAATTAATGAACGAGGTACACTAGATCACCCTGATCAACCAACTCAAAAAGGAGCACCCCAGAGAGAATGCTGAATGTCAAACAGTATTATGGTTTGGCTGCACTATGGAAACATTTTGTGTTTTCTATTCACATTTCTATTACGATACAGTATGTACGCCACTAAATATTTACTTTTGTAACTGTTTGCAGTTTAGTTGGGAATGCACTTTATTAAAGTTTCCTGTTAGCCGAGTCAGTAGAGGTGGTTTCCTTTCGTTTTGTTGGTCTTGATTGTCATTCATTAAAACATCTGCCTATCATACTAACAAACACGAAAACAATACTAAGAGGAGCCTTAAGAAGTTATAAAGAAACGTATTTGGAAGATATAAATCATGCTCATCCAGGCCATGGAGCCAGAAATCTTCTACTTGGCCACGTGGAATTCTTCAACATTCTTGGCAGATGTTCTGTGAGTGATAAAGCACAGTGGAGAAGACTGGGCTGCTAATCATCATCTGGGACAGAATGACAGACACTGATGCCTCAAGTCTGTGCAATTTACCCTGTGCTGGGTCGCAATCTACTGCTTCCACTTTATTTAAGTCTGGCAAGACTTTCTTCTACATGCTCAAGAGTTTATTAAAAAAAAAATTAAATTACTAGAGCATAATGTTATATGTGAAGGTTCAGCTCTGCCTTACACTAAATCTTAAAGAGCAGTCATCAGATTTATTGTAGAACTGCTGAACATTTGACATTGACAAGAACTCAATACATACACGGTGTACATTGTCAACTTCCATGTAAGGATATTATGCTATTGTCATCAGTTTCACGTATTTGAATGATTTTGGCCACAATCATAAATTATACCGCGAGTAGCATATTGTGTTATTCTGTGTTAAAGCCTACTTTTCCCCCCGTTTTGTATGGGAAGTGGTCAGTGAGAAATTTTAGGTTCAGATTGTTTTATTATCTGGTAATCAAATGCGAGTGCTGTCATTTGTATACTGTAACCCCAGACGGTTTGGCAGCATGAGCAATACTTATTCTCTGATTAACTTTATTTCGTAAACTTTGTAACACTGTCATTTTAAGGTTTTTTTTGTTCTTGTACATAACCATATCTCAAAGTGTAAACGTGCTACCACACCACTATAAATGAACACCACCCACGCTAAATGTCTCTTTCAAAGCCAACAAGGTAAGCACTCCTAAATCAGTCAAAATCAACTACCCGCAGCCCCAAACAGAGTGATATTTTAGTTTGATTTTGAAAATGGGGTAAACCTGTCACCTTTGTGAGGATGTGGTAGATCTGTGGGTACATAAGACCTCTCCTGTGTCTGTGCTCTGCCACTCGCAGCACCTCAGCGCTGACCTGTGGGAGAGGTGGAGTTGTGATGTCCATGTGACTCCGCGTTGCCATGGACAGCAGTGACGGAATTGAAGGTCCACTCCCGTTGCCTTGGTGACCGTCCCCAGAGGCGCCGGCCGCACGGCCACTAGGCTCTTCCCATCTAGAGGATTTATCGACCAAATGACTGGAACAGAACATAATGATCAGTTTTGCATCCTCATGAACATTTCATTATTTAACGGTCATTCATTACAAGTTCAATCATTTACAGTTTTGTTTTGTCTTGCTTCAAAAATGCCTCAAGGCTCATATGGAAGCAAAATATAAGCACTGTAATACCCTGTACAGCATTTAATAGTATTTAAACGGATTACAAACAGCAACAATGCTATCTGAACTATTCTTCCATGGTGTTTATCATCTATATGAATAAATTGTCATCTATGGCCATACACGTAAAAAGGGCTCATGTTTAGAGACACATTGACCTTAGTATATCCACTTAATTATTTTTCACAGGGATGTATTATTTGAAAGTACAAGGATGTATTCTATTCAAAATAATTTCAGACATAGACCCTACACATTAATTTCCTTTCAATGCTAGAGTGTAATGCTTAGATATTTCCTCAAACCAGACATACAATTACATCACTAGTCTGCCATTTGTGCTACCTTGGATACAAGGTGGAATGACCGTCTGAATTACAAGCAAGGGCATTTAAAGTTTAAATTAATACATCTAAAGCAATCATTTTATTCTAATTCCAAACACTGACTAGTAACTAAGAGTGACTTAATGCCTTAACTGCAAACGTGTGCTCAGTAATCATTTTATTAGACTTGCGCTCTGTTGTGCTTTGCCATGTTTACATTAAGAGACATGGTGACATTAAAAGAATGGTGAAGAAAAGGAACATTTTAGAAACAAACCATTAATGAACTCCAGAAATGAAATATGGACCATTTTTAAAGGCTTATAATTATGCTAGCTTGCTCTTATTAATAGGAGATTAGTTGTTGTCTTATTGTTTTTTTTACTTCAAATCGAAAAAAGTAAAAACTTGAGCACATAAATTGCAGAAGACGTTACATTTGGCCACAATAACAGATTTATCATATAGCAGAATGTCCAAGCCCTATTTATCCTTAACAGTGCATTTCATCAACAAAGTTTGTCATAATCTTCACATTGTGCACAGTGCCTAGTTTGCAGCTGGTGAAATAAGTTAGTTCAGCTGTTTTGCCAGGAATACAGTTTAAAACACGCTGTCCTTTTAAAATCATTTCAAACAAAGCATGCAGTAATACATAAGCCAACAAATGCAAATGCACGTCTCATCAAGTGGTGCAATAGCACCGGGTGCTAATAGTAAATACAAAGAATCCCAACACATTCAGAAAGTTTTGGTTAAACATTTTGGCTTAAGCGACTCTTTGTGACATTAAATCTAGTGACTGTAAGGAAATAATAAAGAGCCCTGCATCTTAAATTTGCTCCAACCCACAGTTGAAACGGAGGTAAACAAAACTCTTGCCCTGATGTATGTATTACCAAGAACATTTCAGGTCTGCTGTTTACTTTGTGAATACTGGTAAAAACTGAAAACAACGATGCCAACCCCAACATTCATATCTCAAACAGTTTTTCTACTGGACTCAACTCATCGTTGTCAAACTAAACAGACAATAACAAGATATTTATTACTTAAATAATACAATTTTTGTAGCAACTATGTCTAATAATAGCCTATGTTCATACTGAGCGTCTCCATCGATTAGTATCACTGTGACATTAAACAGTGCAACAGTAAAGTTTGACTATTAAACCAGCTGAAACAGCACAGGCCACTTCCTAGAAATGGGAAACTGACTCCTGAACAAGGAAAGGCTGTAGCATGACACGGTGTCAGTGCAAACAGGGCAGGTCTGGCATTCATAAAAGCAAACAGACACAGATCACTTTTTACTGGTACTATGGTCCAGTTCTGATAGCATACTGCAATACTTCAGCTGAAAGCATTTAAAACAAAAGCACAGAAGTAAGAAATGGCTTATTATACTACATAGTCTACTCAGCAACTCTTAAGTACATTTGAGGTCAGATCACTCATAACACATAAGCAACTTCTGTGGTAAGCTAACTGTTTACCCATAAGCTACTTTTAAATGCTTCCATCGTGTACATAATACATGGATAACATTATAGCCCAGCCTATGCAAAAACTTACTTAGTGCTGGTGTCATTTTGCTCTTCCCCATCTGAGGACGATGGTGGTGAAGGGGAAGGGCCTGAGGGAGCTGCTGCGTGGTGGTTTGGCAGTCGATTGCCAACTTGAGTGGAATCATAAGGAGCAGACCAATCTGCAAAGCCCATTTTCCCAACAAGAGAGTCATTGCATTCCTGCAATGGTGGGGGTGGATTCTGAAACAGAAGGGCAGGACCAGAGGCTGAGCCCGGGCCATAGAGTCCACCGGGATAAGGCACCTTAACACCAGACATCTGGGGTGAACCAACCTAATAAAAGACACGAGTACAAATTAGGAGAAATAAAACTAATCAGGGACTAAACTCTATGGTAGTTCTGAACATCACTGCCAACTTTACCTGGGCTTTCCCAGCCTGTATTGCACCCATATGGCCTGGAGGACCAAACGGACCAGGCACAAATCCTGGTACTGCAAAAACAAAAAACAAAACAAACAATAAAAAGCAAACAAAAGATTATAAAAGCATGAACAAAAAAGTTGCAGTATGTTCTTTGCCAAAGCAAAACGTCAGTAAATAATGCCACGTAGCACGTTTTCCACCACCTATGATTCTGCCAAAAAAAACATTTAACAGTCAATCTTAGAAAAAACATTAAAAAGCAAAAATATATTCGTGTGTATAGTACTTACAGAGGTATGGAGAAGGTCCCATTGAAAGAGGTCTGGGTTTACTGGCCGCTGAGAAATACTCCACTGCCTTCTTGAACCTCTCAATTTTATCTTCAGTCCGTGACTGTGCAATTGAGAGATGTATGAAAAAAGGGAAGATGTATGGAGAGCGATAGGATTTAAATAAAAAACAAGTAGGTCTGGGCTAACAGTAACTGGCATTGGACTTGTAAAACCACCATATTTTTCATATTTTTTTACACTGAACATGTGACATTAAAATTGTGACAAAATTAAAATGGTATCAAATCGCCACGTTTAACTAACCTATGCTTCAATGTCAATCTTTAAAATTCTTATTAACAATACATAAACACTAGTAACTACAAGTTGTCATGTCAAGAATGGAAACAACAAACAAGCAGTGCTCCGCGAACATGAAACGGGTGGGATGGCCTCATTCAAACCAGACAATGAGATTAAAGAGCAGAGGATGGCTTTAACGTAACGTGAGACAGCCATGTTGAAACAATACAAGGTTTGATCGAGGGCGTCACGGCATAAGAAAGTCTGGGACATTTGGAAACGGCAGGAGTAACAGAAGAAATGTGTCAAAATCTAACACCAAGCCATTTTATTGGTAATAAAAGTTCAAACAAATCACACGTTTGTTCCTTTCAGTGCAATCAATTTAAGCAGCATATCAAAAGCGAAAATGTCAGGCATGTGAAATCATGTCACAATCTTCTGAGATACTGGAAAATTCATTTGTAGAGACTGAGGTATTAGTAGGTATTAGAAACAGCAATTAAGGTACTGGACTATTGGGTAGCAGATTAAGGGGTCAAGCCCCAGTGCGGTTCTTAAAATTCAAGTGCTTGGACCGTACGCTGGATAAGTCTATCATCTTGGACGATGTGAATCTATGCAAGAGCAAATCTGTTAAATGTACAAGATTCAAAACAAGTCAAATCAAATTGCTCAACCAAAAGAGCTGAAAATGCATCCACAGTAACAGCGCACAGGAAGTGTTCATTTATAGAAATAAGAAAGATTATAAATTAAGTACCTGAGACTGTTTAAATACATCCCTGGCCACTGCATCCAGGTTCCCAAGGTCTTTGATAGATGCAACGTACTCTGATACAGCCTTAATCACAACCTCACAAGGAGGGAGGACTAACTGGTGAGCCCTTACCTAAAATAAGCGAAACAGTAGAAAAAAAAATCTCATATGGTTGCTTATCCATGAATAGTCATAATATGGAAACAAACTGCAAGTACCTTTAAAGAGGCAAGTGGGTGTTCTGGACCCAAGAGACTCCAATGAAAGGCAGCCAGATCTTCATCTGGCAGAATGTGGTTCCCTGAAAAACAACTCTGATGAGGCAGGTTAAGTCAGAACAAGCTACAAATGACCAGGGAGACTGGCCAGACTACGCACTTACCAAGGAGGGCAGCAAAGATGGGCAGGTGCTGGGTTTTAAGCCCCAGCTGCCGAGCAGCCTCAGATAGCAGGTACTGGTGAGTGGTCAGATTTTTGCCGTTCCAGGAGAGCTTGAGAGCATGGGAGCTGAAATAGGCCGGGACATTGCATAGAGCAAACTCTGAATCCTGTCCAATCAGGCCCTGAAATCCAAAATCTCGGTACAGGGATAGCACCTCCTGGTGGTGGTCCTCGAGGGTCTGAACCACCTGCAACAAGAAAAGAAGGTAGTTAATAGAATATTCAGAGGAACAGCTTTTAAATTATTTTGAGATAAAAGGTACGAGTTGGCGTCTCAGCTGACAAAACAAGATTAGCGTAATCCAAATAAACCACCTACACTGAAAATGTTTGTCATGCGTACTTTAAAAAAAATCCAAAAAAGGCACAGGAGAAATCCCGTGTTCGACAAGAGTGTACAGGGCAGGTACCCTAAAAAGAACTGACTGAAGTGTGATAAACAGTTTGGTGCTTGCTTTCTAAACTTTAATGAAAAATAACAAGAACAACCATATAAAAAGGCAGATGACTACTGCTTTCAGACAAGTAGGAAAAGAAGAGAAAACTACAGCCAAATCATTGGCCCACAAACATGTTAGAAAGGTACAAAATATGGCTTTGCTCTACTAAATTAAATAATAAATGTTCCAAAATATTATAACTCACACACAGTCCAAATACTGGAGCTGGCATGTCCTTCCCATACGAGTGTATTTAATCAGGGTACCTCGTTTTCCTCCCACATTCCAAAGATGTTAGGTTAATTTAGTGTTTCTAAAGTGCTCTTGGTGTGCAAGTTTGTGTGCCCTACGATGGGTTGGCACCCTTTTACGGTCAATCTTCTCAAAGTGAATTTCATAGCATATCAGCAAGTGTGGTGTCCGTGTTACTGCACTCACTGTAATGTGCTACTGAGGAGCTAGGTAAGAAAAGGTAGCAAACTTCAGCAGACACTTATTTGAATGACAGATGATCATTTTGATTCTTCAGTAGCCACTAGAATATAGATACAGAATCTCTGAAATAAAAATGTGAATGTCATACTGAAATATTCCTAAACTGATTAGTATCAAACGGTACGAGACATTATAAGCGTAACATTTAAAAAGTCAAATTCACAAGACTGTGTAGCTATTGACATTTACATAACTACAATACACTGTGACTCACAAGTGAGCTCAGTCTATCATGCCGTGAACCTCTTCTATTACGAAAGCAGTTATGAATAACGATTGCCACAATATATCTTGTTTTAAATGACCTAGTGTATTTTTTTTAATCGATCCAACCAATCAGTTGTCTAATCCATAGCCTTGGTGATTCACCCCGTGATGCCCAGTTCCCACTCTCGCCCTCTGCACACGTGTTACCGAACAGGTACCAACAGACTCTTACATTGTTATTTAGCAGAAGCTCTTACAAAGCTCTAATAAAGCTAAGCTTACTCGGGTAGTGTGCAGACAATGGAAAACATGAGGTAAGTATACAAAGCAGGCATTGAGTCAGATGAGCAATCTCTCTCCTTGCTCTCAAGTCCAAGAAGGGTCTTCTTAGCTCTTATCCTTACTTCTTAGTCCTTATTAACAGCCTTTCAGCAACTACTATACTGCAACCCAAGCTTATGTACACAATTTGGAGCAAAATTAATTTGACTACTTCTAATTTCATACACATTTTGGTTGAGGCAACAAGCTGACAAAACTGGTACACACTGGGTGAAAGTCACTTTCCATCACAAACCCACCAAGTTAGTCACATATATATATATATATATATATAGGTGAACTAGAGACAGACAGAGGATTGAATTTGGCAACCAATAAAATAAGAAGTCTATATTAGAGGTGGGCGATATGGCCCTAAAATAATATCCCGATATTTTAGGGTACTTTTACGATAACATTTCAACAACATGCAATTGCAACAAAATTTATTTTATACTTTGAAACACCTGACCTCGCAGCATTTTTTACTCTCCTCGTGCTCAGCTGTGTGCTCCTGCTCGAGGTGGTGAACATTAGATTTGTTGTTACACACCTCTTGCATAGCTTACATATCACTGCAGTTTGTTGTACAGCTGATATTTTGTACCAAAACTACCCACTTTTTGCCATATCTGTTGCTCTGCCTGCGAGTCACGTAATGAAAATACTCCACACTGTGCAAATCCATTACGTAAAGATGTCAGAATATCACAATATGGGTGTTTTATATAGTTTAAAAAGTTATAACGATATTATCGTCAGCGATACGATATGGCACACCCCTAGTCCATACATGTATCATTCTGGCAATGAACCCATATAATCCAGGTGAAAAACATATGTACAAATTAATTGGCATTTGGCAGAGTCAGTATCCAAGTCTTATCACCTCATAAACATATCTTCTGGTTCAGAAAAGCACTTTACATAGAGAAGTAGACAGCAAGGATTCTGCTAGGTGAGATGGACCTGATAAATAGTCAGTAAAACTGCAATCACACTCCACCAACAAGGAGCAGCAAATGCAAGCATTTCGTTGACAATGGTATTCATTGTGTCTTTCCATCTACTAGATTTCCTGCCTGCTTTAGCTAAGCACTCCTCAGAACCTTCCTGAATGTGACGTGGCTCTCTGGATCAGACCACTTTTGGCTTTGTACAGGTAATGCAGTCGCACCCCTGTCTATTACACATTCCTCATGTTCAGTCAATTTTAAAGAGTGCTTTGCCTCAGAAATAACCATCTCGAACAGCATCCTTTTCCATGGCTCTCGTATGTAAACAATGTATGTAATTGCCTCACCCACCCTAAGCAGCAATGGTTCATTTTCAGCAATGCAAGAATGACCTAGAAATGCTGCAGTATAAATAACGTAGCGTAAAACCTCTACTGGTGGATTTTTCTCACCATTATCAATCTCACATTTAATAAGAGACGTTTAAACGAGTTTTAAACAAACAAAAAGAAATGACTAGACAAATTGCAAGCTCAATTGTAGCTTCACCATACCTTAAATAACCAAGCAAAAACATTTATTTTGAATTTCTGGTGTACTTTTCTTGTTAAGCAAGCTACTAAAAACTTATCTACAGCAATTTTAATGTATGATTTAATTCTGACACTGCAGATTGCAACTCGTGGCTGCATTCCTATTTATTTGGTTTTACATATATTTTGTTTAGCCAGCTGATATGCTGTGTAGTATTCAAATGATTGTTCCTTCTATGCATATACCAAAAGTACTGTTTGTCAGTAACTGATCTTTGTTCACCACTACTGCATTATTGGCAGTGGTGTGACGAGGGCGCATGTGAACCTTATCTATGGATATATTTTATATTTCCATGAATACATCCATGTTACACAGATGAGATTAAGTACTGGTGCTGGACTGTTTGTTTTCCTTTCTCCAGGCATATTACAATATTTTGGTCAGCTGGTAAACTGGGTAAACATTAATATCAAATTTCTAAACATTTTGGAAGCAAAATTCAATTTACTGCTCAAATGCTATTTTTTAAGTGACAGTTCATGTTCTTGAACTGCACATGAGCTCTATTGATGAAAAAAAAAAACTATAGTCTAGATTAGGGCCGTTTATCTAGATTGGCAACTGTGGGCTGCCTTAATTGCCTTCTGACTGTTGCTGTACTGTGTGCTTTCTTTTTATTCTCGGCAGTGAGCCTCAAACTCCGCCGACTGTTTGTTCTTTAAGTGACATATTAAATTAGTTGCATTGAAGCATTTTATTCTGCTTCACAACGAGGTATTTTTTGAGAGGTGCTGATCGGCATCACATACTTTGTCACGGAAATTGGCCATTAATGATTGGTGAAAAACAAATCCCCTGAGGGGCATGAAATTCATTTGGACTGAGATTTATTTACTGTCGCTTAGAATATAAAATGGCTACTTAACAACACTTACAATGTTACATCATAACTACATTTACATTTCTGTTATTTAGCAGACATGCTTATCCAAAGTGACTTAGAATTACTAGTCTTACAATCCAAGCAATTATAGGTGAAGTAAATTTAACGTAATCAGTTAAATTTCTGCATGTCTTTGGGCTGTGGGAGGAAACAGATTCACTTTTTAGTTCTACAATTACAGACTGTACTCCATCTGTTATCATACCCATGTTGTTAGCAGGCCAGGACAATAAAACATTTTATTCATTATTCATAAATGAGCAATATGAACATTTTTATAGAATGTTCAATGGTTTCCCTTTAACAGTTTAAATACAAGCTGCCTGGAAATTGCCAATATTTCAAGTTCGGTTGTATGAACAAACCCCAAAAGTGCCCCCATCCTGCCTCATATCCCTTGATAATGAAAGGTGCACCTAGTGACAGGCAAGCAGACAACCATAACAGAGTTCAGTTTCGATTGCAGAGAGAAGCAATTAGGTGTACCTAATAAAGTGATCAGTAAGTCTGAGTATATACTGTATATGCACATAAAAAGAACCAATCTAATATATTGTATATCATATCACACAAGGGTAGTGGGTCGCTTTACAGTCACAAAATTAAACCCTAAACTTTACAATGTCACAAGCAACATCTGTCTAGCCAAGCTGCTACTTTACTCAACATCTGCAATTCAGGAAACAAATCAGGTGGGCCATAATGCAAAAAATGCAAACAGGGGTTGGGCTGTTCTGGATGGCAACTGGAACGGGCTACCACTTGCAGGCTAACCTATGCGGCATCACCAAACAGCCACTTAGACAGGAATTGGATTTCAGTACCACACTTTCCTAGATTGGAACTAAAAAGATCTGATTCAAAGTGGTTTTCACATTTCACATCGTCATAGTGGAAAAAGTGTCACAGAAAAGGAAAGACTAAAGAAATTGGGTCACTTTTACCTGCAGTAAGTGTAAATTTAGCTGTTGACTTTTGTTCTACACAGCAGTGTACTTATTGGGTGCACTTGGACATTGTTATATACCATTTCACAGTGTTCTAGGGCTGCAAGCTATGCTGTGCTGTGAAATGCATCTGCATTTTATGCTGTCCTGTAGAATGTATGTGAGGGTTTTTTCACACTTGGACAGGTTTAGCACCTGAAGTGGACTGCTGAGTCATGGTTTCTGTTGCATACGAGTGCATGTCAAACAAACTCGGGTCACTAAGCGGCCCCAAAAATAAACCAAGGAGACCAAATGAAGGTCACAGTTTGATACACTTTGGGTTCGTTTTAAGGTTCTCGTGATTAATGTATTTTAGTGGCACAGCATGGAAAGCTAAAAATTGTAAGGTTTGGAACTGTTAATGAATTCTGCACACAATAGGGCCATCCAGCTCTTAGCGCAGCTACTGGTTATACAGTTCAATTTTCAACTTTTAAAAGTGGAAATAAGCTGCACTTTAAACTGATTACTGATCATTTATTCCACGTGCTTTATTTTAGCTTCATCAGCTCGATTATTAAAGAATTACAGCGAGTTCTTCCTTCCTATCACTGCATTTATGTTTACTATAGTTTTGCTAATAAAAGAAATAATCTATAAACTATTAGTTACTATTCGGGAATTCTTTATGCAGTGAATTCATAAGATTTTGCTTCTTCGTGTTGTGTTGTTAAACAAATTATTTTAGTTTTTAGTTTCGTATTTTTAGTTTTCGTACTTCACATCACAGTTTTCTCATTTAAAACAGCAACTTGAATATCTGAATACAGATTATTCAGTGTTACACCAGTGTTCAGACATGAACAGCAAGTGCTAAAGAGGACCACAAAAAAACCTTCTGTAACTTCACTTGATATGTGAACAGAAAAATGACATCAGTTACAGTCTGTTTACTATTAGGTTGATTTAAAAGAACTGAGTTCGGTTCATTTATAGTAAACTATATGTGAAAACATTCCAATTGATATTTGGTTATGTAACGGGTCTGCCCTTATTTTGTTCTGTGTAATTTGATGTGTGATGCACCATGCGGTTTGATGTACATTTTGCTCCAGTTATACTGGAGGGAATGAATGAAAGCGACTTCACTAAGCAGGGCCATAAACGTAACACTAACATCCAACGTGTGACTTCAAATAAACACTAGTATTGAACTATTACAAAGAAAAACACTGCATTATCGATAACAACATGTGGTATAGTTATCTAAGAAGCAAAACAGTGGCAGTAAGGACTCACCCGCACGCGGAAGCGGAACATAGCGAGACGCACGCAGTGGCTGAGGCAGGCAGGGGGCAGAAACCAAGCTCTGGGGGGCGGTGTGCCCTTGCTGCCCACGTGGTTGACGATGAGTTGCGCTGTCTGTCTGTGGGCCTGAGCGCGGCGCGCCCACTCGGGCCAACGCTCCTTCCCCAGAGTGCCGTTGAAAGCTACGACCAGCTCCAGGCCGCCCTGGTACAGACAGGCCTGCGACAGCGCCGCCAGGTAGCCGAGCATGGCGTTCCACTCCCCGCCGCACACCCAGTCTGTCTGGTAGCCTCCATAGAGGCGCTGCAGGCCCGAGTCCGCGTCCACTAGGATGCGCGCCGGCGGCGGAGGGGGAGGAGGCGCGGTCAGGGCGTTTGGGTGATGAGGATGATGATGGTGAGGATGGTGATGAGGAGTATTTCGGGCCGCGGTTCGGCCTAGTTTGAGTAGATCTACCGGGACCGAGGCGCCAGGGCAGCGCTTTTCTAAGTATTCCTGAAAGCCTTGAACTCCCATTTTCCTGTCTCAAAAAAGTGTGCAGCAGATGATCACGCCCTCGTCAGAGTAATGAATCCGTCTGCCAGAGTAATGTTCTCGTCTGGCTTCGAACAGTTGGTTAACGCGCAACTAGTGCTCCAAAATGTCCAGTTGTTAATAGCTGTAAAAGTCGGATTATATTTGATATCTGATCGCGGCCATGCAGTTGATCTCCATTTCTTTTTAGTTTGCTGGGATGTTGACAATGCGGTGCCGATTAGAGATTTGCATCAACGCTAGATGAACGTTACAATGTTTACAATGTAGCAGCGTCGGGACACGCGCTCTCTCTGATGGCGATATTTGAAGATCCAAAATATGATCCTACATGCTAGCAAACTAGCCTCACGCGAGCTAAACCGAGACTGGCAATTTGCCCCGATTGAACATACTGCCTAAATGATTTAATGCACTAATTATCAAACTTGAGATCTGCGTTGTGCGAAGTTTCAACCGAAGGAAGGTGAAGCAGTGCAGACGCGAGCTAACTTAATCCCAAACCTGCAGCTTTGCAGCTAACAGATCAGCTAGCTCACTTAGCTCGTTAGGTCCCGGTGTGACTATCGACTCGGCCAGTGTAATCTACAGAAACAGGTGCGGTTCAGGGTGAAATGGACGACGAAACGAAAAAAAAACAAAGTAAAAGAACTAAAACAAAACAAAACGAAACTCCGACGGAAGCGCCCTCGCTCTTTCGCTCACTCACAACTTCATACTGAGGAGAGGAACGGATTTTCAAGCGACGTCAGCCATCTTGCGACTTCCCCGCGGACCAACTGGTGGGCGTGGCGTATTAACACTAACCGGGCGGCGCAAGTTTGATAGAATTATCGGACATGTAGTTTCCCACCTGTTCCCAGCAACAAGAAGTCAGCACAAAAGACTACAACTACCAAACATTTTGTCCGCTGACCCCAATTTCCATAGGGCAAGTCCAAAAGGCAATACTTCATTCAAAAGATTGTAATCCACGCTGTTTTGCTAGTTGTTGGTGCACTGTATGATAAAAGTGGACATCCCTTCTAATTAGCAAACGCGTTTATTTCAGTCACACTGGCCATATTTTGGTGGTTCGATGCATAGAGTACACTAAGGACAGAAGAGCAATACAGGGTAGACATGCGGTCGCTGCTGGCAGGAGGGTGGGAGATTGGGGCCTGGAGGGGTTCAAGCTAGTATCATTAACTAGATACATAAACATTTAGTGTTTTAACCCTCCTGGTGTACATGAATGAATTGTTCCGCTGTTTGTGTCACTTTCACAGTCAAATTTGGTTGCGTGCCTTGTAGCAGTTTGTAATGTATTATAAATGAATTTATTATCACCAACCCATTTCTACCCATTCTCACAAATCACTGCATCATGGTCAGACATATCTAACCGGAACATCACAAATTACACAACACAACACACAAATATTTTTGTGTATTTATATGGCTTGTCTGGACAACGCTATGTCAGTCAGATGACAGAAACCCTAGTTATGACAGATTAAGATAACCACTTGTAGAAAGCAAACATCAACATGAAGCAAAGCCAAACCCCAGACAATTTAGGCAGCTTCCAAATAAAAAAAAGGTAGGCAGGTGCATTTCCTAGGTACCAACAAGAACATGAGGAACGTATAGGCATACAGTCGCCTTAATTAAGGTTCATAGTATAAAGCAGCCAGACAGGTGTTGGCATGATAATAAAGAGTGGCATGATGTGGTAGACTCGGTTTTACAGCCTTAATACTTTTAATATAATACTCTTACATATTTCCACCTCCCCAAGTCAGGTCATCAGCTTTCTGTACTGTTCTCCTAACTATAAATAAAAAATGCTTGCCAGTATTGTCGGACATGTCATTTTCTACCTGTTCCCAGCATCAAGGACACTGCAGGAAAGACTATAACTACCAAACATTTTGTCCACTGACCCGAATTTCCACAAAATAAGTCCAAAATGCAGTCCAAAAACTTGTAATCTACACATGAGCTTCTCATGTTTACAAAGGCTTAAGTCTTACACCCGCAACACAATGGGCTAATAGCGTCTAAACAGTATAGCTCTGCTGGCCATTGAGAGGAGACTGTTCAAGTCTCTGAAAAGACGCCTACTTGGTGTGGTAGGATCACAGACCATTTTCTTGAAAAGGAACACATAAATAAATTGACTTAATGAATTGATAATTTTATGATGACAATGAGCTTCCCCTCTTTGAAAGACCATCAGCTGCTACTGTGTCACAATAGCTACAGTTGGCACCCAGTTATGTGGTTTTTCATAGTAACTCCTATATAATATTTTAATTTTTTAGCATATTTTCTCACTCTTGAGATATCTATCACTCCTGGTTATGTTTCAGAGCTAGTTTCCAGGCTTTTGATTGGTTACATCACGTGAAAAGGTTACCCAATCACCAATTGTTTAAGGAAAAACGAGACAAAACATATTCTGTTAGATTTTGAACACTGAGACATTGTATTGTACAGTGCCTTGCGAAAGTATTCACCCCCCTTTACATTTTTCACATTTTGTTACCTCACAACCTGGAATTCAAA